>OZ038399.1:7422622-7523168 GCA_964036045.1 Eutreptiella sp. 'Long Island Sound 2002' | reverse complement strand
CAGAGCTGTTCAGTGGAGAAGTTCTTGCATTGCGTGCGCACTGCGTGCATACCGCGCACACAGAGGTTGGGATACTCACCCAAGTAATACGGTTAGTAGTGACCGTATTATTTCCTCGGAACCCATTTCAGAAAAATGAACCATCCAAAAATATTTGACTATTTATGGAAGCACTTTTCCTTTATAGGAAATCAAGGGCACAGGATCAATGGTTTACCACCAAAAGGTAGCTAGGGTGCGAGTATTTGCCGACATCCAAAAGTTCGCACTGCGTGCGCAGTGCGTGCATGGCATTCCCAGTGCTACGATGATCCCACAGTGGTGTGGTAGAAAACTACTTTCAATCACTGCAGCATTATATATTGGCCCACACGGATCAACACCAAACCACAAGAGTACGGGTAGCGACACTTGCAGGACGCACAAGATATTGAATGTACAGCAACGTTGGGATCTGAAATGCCAACGTGGTATCGCCTCCCACTTTTTGGCCATGTTCAGAAAGCCCCCTGACCCGGGGATGCTGGGGGACGGGCGATAGCAGAAGGACAGTGCGGTGCGTTGCAGCAGGGAGTACTTTGCAACATATGATGTGCCCAGTGTAATGCAACATCGTGCAGCACTGTTACATACAACATTGTGTATTGCGAATTCCATCCTGTCAGCCACAGCATCCCACAGTGGTGTGGTAGTGGATCTGACACGTAGTGAGAATTGGCTGAGTCTGGATATGAAAAAATTGGTGTCGAACGCGCAGAGACACATATGAGACAAGGGGTAAGCGGCCATTTTTTACACCTCAAAAATTGCAAATCCCATTTCTATATCTGCAACAGTTACTGCCTGTAAATCCATATTGGCAAATGACCACCGGTTTTGAAAACTACTTTCAACCACTGCAGCATTATATATTGGCCCACACGGATCAACACCAAACCACAAGAGTACGGGTAGCGACACTTGCAGGACGCACAAGATATTGAATGTACAGCAACGTTGGGATCTGAAATGCCAACGTGGCATGGCCTCCCACTTTTTGGCCATGTTCAGAAAGCCCCCTGACCCGGGGATGCTGGGGGACGGGCGATAGCAGAAGGATGCAGATGCAGTGCGGTGCGTTGCAGCAGAGAGTACTTTGCAACATATGATGTGCCCAGTGTAATGCAACATCGTGCAGCACTGTTACGTACAGTTCATGCAAAAGTTCTCGTTTTTGCACATATTTCGTTGACGATTTCAATATGTGCACAACTGCCCACGTGCCCAATCGATGAGCTCATTGGGAGAATCGCTGATCACGATGATGACGATGCACCCCCCTGCATCCCCGCCTTTGCGTCCCCCCTTGCCCTTGCCCTTACTACGCGGTGGTCAACCAGCCTTTGTAGAACAACCCCCACGAAGAGACTGTGAGGTATCCGTTTGCCACTGGTTGTCTCATGTGGCATCCTCTTTTGGCGGACAGTCGCACCAAATGTTGGGTGCCAGGACAGCAAATACTTGGCAGAGAGCATACCATCTTTGCACTGTAGCAATGCCCTGTTGCACCCACATCTTCATAACAATCAGCAGCAGCAGAGGCCACGCGTACATTTGAACATTGAAGAAGAATCGCAAACACGAGACGACTTTCCACAACAGCAACAGATAATCGTCGCAGAGGAAAATCTTCGAATCACCATAACACTCTCGCCCCGCGTACAAGCAGCATGTCTGTGCCGTGGCGTATCCCATGGCACTGAACCCTGCAAACGTGGTGTTCAATGGCACGCGTTCCTTTGACTTGTGACTGCTGGTCTCAAGTTGGGTATGGGCAAAAGGACAAAGGGCACCCTTCTGCATTGACAAAGCAGCAGCATCCCATGCGGGTGTGTCTGCCATGGTCAATTGGCAGCAAATGAGACTAGCATTTGCTGGTAACAAGAAAAAGGAGACAAACAATTTACAACTCCCTTAGTTGATCAATTTCGGGGTATGCACTGAAAATACAAGGCAGCTACACAACGTACGCAAGGGAAGGCCTGTGCCAGAGGCTGCACAACCGCCACCACGACGCGTGCAGACACTGTGCATCGACTCGCTCAAATGTCACATCAATATCTGTTCTGTAATGGCGCATGTAACAGCTAGGCTGGCAGCCAAATGCTTGTGGGGGGAGGGGGCCCTCCCATCTCATGGTTTACACCCCCCTTCCCCCTTTCAGACCACCCCTCCCCCCCCAAAGAGGGGTGATGAGATGGGATGGGGGCCAAAAAAATTTTCAACGAAAAGTGCATTTTGATGGCCAAGTCTAAAGGAAATTTTTTGTTGTTAATGAAAACCCCAATACCTGGGGTTGCCGAATGGATGTTGTTCACCCTTGGCAGTTCCTCGGTTGATGCTTCCGATCCAGGGCATTTTTTGTGTTTGGGCCTCCTTTGTGTGGGGGGGGGGGGGGTTGGCACAAGGCCTCAGTATTAGCTTGTTTGCCTTTGAAGAGGGGGGGGGGGATATGGTTGATTCATTTTGGTGCCACTGAAAAAGACCTCGGGTATTTTGGACTCTGGGATTCCATTCCTACACAGGCACGCAAATGTGGATGAGTTGGACTATGGGATTGCAGTCCATAGCACAGACAAAAAGACACAGTGTAAAAGTGAAGCAAGGGAGGCAACAAAGAAAAGGGAGGGACCATGCAGCACAAGCGTGCTCAACTCAAAGTCAGGCTGTATTCAACCAACAGCACCACTCCATTGCAACCTCACAACCGACAGCACCACTTCTTTGCAACCTCCCTGTCTCATGGCAAACCCCCACCCCAGTTCATGCCAAGTCACCCCCTGGCCCCTCCCATCTCATGTCTTACACCCCCCCCCCCCCTTTCAGACCCCCCCCCCTTTCAGATCTTTTGCGCACCGTGTGCACAGCGTACATGCACCTGCCCACCTCGTCCCTGAGTGCGGTGGATGGGGTGGGTCCAGGGCTCTCATGGCGGCGGTATTCGTGATGCAGGTAAATAATTGCATCAGAGATGCAGCAAGATGCTAATGGTGGCTGATTGTGCGGTGCGCCTGCTCAAAAAAACCCATCCATCGGTGACGTCAACAAAACGCACTCACCAAATGACCCCAGAGCGCTGGGGGATGCCATGTGCTAGGTTCAATAATAGAGGTTTGACTGGGGCTAAGACCTGGGAAAGGAGGATGTCTATTACTAGTGGTAGAGAATGGTGGGGATGAGTGGGAAGTCGTGGCGAATGGTCAGGAACGATGGGAACGCACAGTGGTGCAGAATGGCGGGAAGCAGTAAAGGGTGGATAGGAACCGCCAGCCAGCGAGCAAGCGAGCCAGCGAGCAGGCCAGGGCAGACAGGAAAATAAAGAGTGGCGTGGTAGCGGGCGCAGCACCTACACACCTACCAAACTCAGACCAATATTAAAACTGGCCACCCCAGTGAAAGTACTTGATGCCGCTTTCAGTGCCCTTGAGGCAACAAGAGGAATCTAGGGCAAAATTGCAGGATTGACTAACAAGATCAACGGTGTAGAATGAAGCCATTGCAAAGAAATTTGACCAGGGACTAGGCGGGAACAATACAGCGGACTCACCATGGGAGGGAGGAGAATATTCTCTCCACAGATGTGAAGAATGGATGGACCGATGACCAGGTTTCACGGAGTTCACGATATACAACTCTTCTCTTCGCTGTGGCTGCTCCTGGTGGTGGTGCTGCTGCTGCTGTTTGGTTGCCGTGCCCCCAACCGTCGTCAAGGTTCCGAGCCCTGCTTCCATGCCTCCAAATGCCATTCGAAAACCCCCTGCTACCGCCCACAAGCCCGTCCACAAGACATCACCAATTGTCTCTGACCGCATCATTTGGATGACATTGCTTGCAGAAGTGACGCGCATGCACTCAGTGTGTAGAAAAAAGAGATCCATTACGGCCCGTACTGTGGAGGACTGGCTCTTTAACATGGACACCCTGTAGTCAAAACGAAATCACGCGCGCCAAACCATCTGCAGCCTGATGAGGATGGCATCGAACAATTCAATGTTCACAGTGCAGTCTACAATTATTGAGTCCAGAATTCTGCAGAAGACCCTGTTCACCATCACGGCAACATCGGACATACGTGAGGGCCAAACACCAAATTGTAAGTTATGCCACTGATATTTACCAGCACAAGCGGGTTCAGTACCACCCTTCGGAAAACCGCCAGTAAAACTCTGCCAAATGACTTGCGCTCTTCACCATTTTGTGCGTCCTCCGCAGCAACCCCGTACTGCACAAATGCGAAACGAATCGGGGCTATGAGCTGCATAGAGTGTCGGATCGGGATTACGGTGCAAGGGTTTTTCCTTTACTCAATGTGTGACAAGCTGATTAAACCCGTGCCTCGTTTACCCAAAAGCACATTTCCTCATACAAGCACGGTTTATCGAGAGAGCACCCACTCACCTTGATGAGGAAGGTTCCCATCTCTATCGGACAACGCATTCTCCTCCTCTTCATCTTCGTTCTCCGAAACCACATGGTCGCCGTGCGGCAAGGATTGCCAAAGAGCGATCGTGTGTTCCTTGCTTTGCCGCAAGCGGGTGCGTACGGCGCCGCCAGCTCCGGCGTAACATCGATCTCGAGCATCGCAACAAACCTTCTTCTCACCTGCAGAGTTGTTCTTGGGTGGCGGATTGACCACATGGACGAAGGGGTTGCCCCTGTCGATTGCATCTCGGTGGATTTTTGCAACTGTAGTGGCGCGTAACATGCCGAGAATTGTTGCTGCAGATTTTGGTAATAAACCTACAAAACACATAGAAGCTCCAAGATCACCGATTGCGCGTCGAAGGTCAAGTCATGTTAAACACTCCCTTAGCCCTATTTGTTTGATCTCACAAAACACAAAGCTGACAAGGGAGGTCGCGTATCGCCCCGCAAAAATATCTTCGAATAATGGATGTGTTCTTGCCATTGCTACCGTATGCGAGCTTCCAATCAACGAAGCATCGAGATGGTTCCTCGGGTTTCCCCGGAACCTACCTCCTTCGCCGTAAACATACATGGTCGCCCATACACAGAAAGCCAAGGGGGTAGAACGCAACGAAAACGAGTGTCCCCACTCTTCGCCAACTCGTGTTTTGTAGGATTTGTTAGGGCTTCTCAAACTTAGAAGAACCGCGAAAACGGACCGAAGCAATTGACCCGCATTTCGGTGTTGGCTCGGATGAACCCTTTTTGCCGCAGGTGGGTGAACCGGAGCCCGTTTCCCCTATGAGACAAGGCGAACCATTCCCTCTAAACGCTCAACCCCAAAACCCAGTAATGATCGGACCCAAAAGCACATTTCCTCATACAACCACGGTTTATCGAGAGAGCACCCACTCACCTTGATGAGGAAGGTTCAAACATTGCGGTCAAAGTGAAATGCAACTCACGTATTCAAGTTGAGTAGGTGAGTGAATCAGGAAGCAATCGCTTACCTTAGCCTACCAGAAAATTTCTTTCCGTCGTGCAAAACTCAACATCAGGGCGGTGCAGGGTAATTCTACCCTCCCATTGCCTTGAGTGCAAGGTGTGCCACACCTCAAAAGCATAGATTTTAAATCATGATTTTAGGATAACCGCGAGTCAAGAATCCATTGGCACGTAGAGAGGCACGCAATGTCGCGGAACGGGTCAATCGGCTATGGGCGGTGTTGGTTCCTTTACGATCCATGGCGGCCGTGGGCGGGAATTCTACCACCAATGAAATATGTACACAATGCAAAGCAAAACGAGCAATATCCCTCAAAAGACTCGGGGGAATGGGACATTCAAGTAGATTGTGGCACGAAACGAAAACCACCTGCAATTCCGATTGCAATACGGCCGCCGTCGTGACCACAGCGGATGCTTCTTGCTTTGTTTCTCTCAACATAGTACTAACACCATCACAAACCTCCGCCAAGTCGTGTACATCCTTCTCCACTGCCTCAAGCAACTACGAGTGCGCAAAGAAAGATGGATCATGTGATGGTGCGGTGCGTCTGGTGCGGTGCGTCAAGTGCCAAGTTGCGCCGGTGCGCAACAATAACGAAACAATGCTCACCAATAGGCTCAACAACATTGGGTCCATAAGCAATGATGACATGGGGCTTGCAACTCTCTGCCATTTTGAACAGTGGATTCATTTGAACTGCGGGTCGTGTAGGTTGAAGCACATAGTGAGACTACACAAGATACATCTCACCACAAAAATGTCAAAGGACTCATGATTGATCGCGTTGGCACCACCGTATTAAGTTTTTCCGACGACATGCCTTAGTAATGCACAACATCGATCTCGAGCATCGCAACAAACCTTCTTCTCACCTGCAGAGTTGTTCTTGGGTGGCGGATTGACCACATGGACGAAGGGGTTGCCCCTGTCGATTGCATCTCGGTGGATTTTTGCAACTGTAGTGGCGCGTAACATGCCGAGAATTGTTGCTGCAGATTTTGGTAATAAACCTACAAAACACATAGAAGCTCCAAGATCACCGATTGCGCGTCGAAGGTCAAGTCATGTTAAACACTCCCTTAGCCCTATTTGTTTGATCTCACAAAACACAAAGCTGACAAGGGAGGTCGCGTATCGCCCCGCAAAAATATCTTCGAATAATGGATGTGTTCTTGCCATTGCTACCGTATGCGAGCTTCCAATCAACGAAGCATCGAGATGGTTCCTCGGGTTTCCCCGGAACCTACCTCCTTCGCCGTAAACATACATGGTCGCCCATACACAGAAAGCCAAGGGGGTAGAACGCAACGAAAACGAGTGTCCCCACTCTTCGCCAACTCGTGTTTTGTAGGATTTGTTAGGGCTTCTCAAACTTAGAAGAACCGCGAAAACGGACCGAAGCAATTGACCCGCATTTCGGTGTTGGCTCGGATGAACCCTTTTTGCCGCAGGTGGGTGAACCGGAGCCCGTTTCCCCTATGAGACAAGGCGAACCATTCCCTCTAAACGCTCAACCCCAAAACCCAGTAATGATCGGACCCAAAAGCACATTTCCTCATACAACCACTCACCTTGATGAGGAAGGTTCAAACATTGCGGTCAAAGTGAAATGCAACTCACGTATTCAAGTTGAGTAGGTGAGTGAATCAGGAAGCAATCGCTTACCTTAGCCTACCAGAAAATTTCTTTCCGTCGTGCAAAACTCAACATCAGGGCGGTGCAGGGTAATTCTACCCTCCCATTGCCTTGAGTGCAAGGTGTGCCACACCTCAAAAGCATAGATTTTAAATCATGATTTTAGGATAACCGCGAGTCAAGAATCCATTGGCACGTAGAGAGGCACGCAATGTCGCGGAACGGGTCAATCGGCTATGGGCGGTGTTGGTTCCTTTACGATCCATGGCGGCCGTGGGCGGGAATTCTACCACCAATGAAATATGTACACAATGCAAAGCAAAACGAGCAATATCCCTCAAAAGACTCGGGGGAATGGGACATTCAAGTAGATTGTGGCACGAAACGAAAACCACCTGCAATTCCGATTGCAATACGGCCGCCGTCGTGACCACAGCGGATGCTTCTTGCTTTGTTTCTCTCAACATAGTACTAACACCATCACAAACCTCCGCCAAGTCGTGTACATCCTTCTCCACTGCCTCAAGCAACTACGAGTGCGCAAAGAAAGATGGATCATGTGATGGTGCGGTGCGTCTGGTGCGGTGCGTCAAGTGCCAAGTTGCGCCGGTGCGCAACAATAACGAAACAATGCTCACCAATAGGCTCAACAACATTGGGTCCATAAGCAATGATGACATGGGGCTTGCAACTCTCTGCCATTTTGAACAGTGGATTCATTTGAACTGCGGGTCGTGTAGGTTGAAGCACATAGTGAGACTACACAAGATACATCTCACCACAAAAATGTCAAAGGACTCATGATTGATCGCGTTGGCACCACCGTATTAAGTTTTTCCGACGACATGCCTTAGTAATGCACAAATTGGCCGCGTGACTTGACGCCACGATCTACTTAGCACTGAGTGCAGACGACTCGAGAAGGAGTCGTCACCAATTTGAAAGATTCCTCGTGCCCTTGGTTGTTGCAACAAACACGGCATTGGCTCTAAAACGCAACATCGGCCGAAAGCCGGTTGTGCTCAATGACGGTCGACATTGGAGGTACAATTCGTGGTGCGAAGCAAAAGCGACACAAAATACCACACACACTGACCTCGTTCACTTTGTCGACCTCCGCAAGGAAGTTCTCGTGGAGGACCAAGGATCTTTGTTCAAGAAGTCCCCTCAAATTCTTCCGGTCCTAGTGTGAAAAGGTGAAGAGGAAGTCACAAACTTGGGCCGACACACGTTGTAAAAACCAATCGTCCTAGCTTGTTTCGTGCATCCGTGCATGCCGAACATCGTCACTTCGATGGCAAAACAAGCAAATGGCCCATGTAATCATGTAGCTCGGCATGTGCGGCATGTGGGATACCTTCACAGTGTTTTCAGTGTACAACGAACTCAAATACTCCAAGGAGTCACGGAAATTATCGTCAACACAAGCAAATGGCCCATGTAATCATGTAGCTCGGCATGTGCGGCATGTGGGATACCTTCACAGTGTTTTCAGTATAGAACGAACTCAAATACTCCAAGGGGTCACGGAAATTATCGTCAACACTTATGTCAACATCACGCAAAAACATGCTTCCAATTATAAATTCCAAAATTATAAATTCTAAACGGTAAAATCACCAAAATACATCATCCTCCGACGTACATTGATCGCAACTCTGTCACTGTGTCTTTGGAAGGGGCCCGATAATTGGAACCGCATTGTAGAGCGGAACCGCAAGCCGTTAGGGGGCCGGCCGGATCAGTTGCCGCCCACCAGTACCGCCTGCAGCACGACACTCCCCAGTTAATTAATTTCCATGCCACGTACAGCACCTATCTTCAAACACAATCACAATAAATCCAAATCCCCAGACGATACGCGCGCGCTCCGCCTGTTCGCGATATAGACGGAAGCTATACCATATACATATATATACCTGAAAGTGTCCGACATTCGCAGCGTTTCTCGGGGTGGAACCTCAAACTTACGTTCTCGGTAATACCGCAGTATTATACCACAGTAAATACCGCGGCGCCGCGGTATTCCAGTATTTGGTCGCCTGTGTATCAGTATTTGACTTGAGTATCACAGGTATGTAAATCTGTGGTAATTGTAGCATTCGACTGTTGACGTTACGTTACATCAGTCGAAATAAATAGTTCTACACATCATGCATCATTTTTCAGGCATGATGAAAATGCAACTATTGCTGCTATTCTACATATGGCTATGGATGTCACCAGAAGTACGGGGAGCCAAAGGTGGATCCAAAAAGGACCCACCCTACTTCACCAGTTACGAAATGGGTGTGATCAAGAACACCCAAAGTTTGTGGGGAAGAATGGTAACAACATGTGCCAATGGGAGTCCTGCCTTTTTTGTGTGGGACCCATTGACACAATACAAAGTGCATCTCTTTTGTGCTGCCTGTGGACAACCTTTGCGTGTTCACGTGTGGCATAGGAGGGTTGCATGCCTTTTAGAAGAAAACTGCATTCTTCTTATGCGAGGGTATGCATGTAGGCACCAAGTTAAGGCCGTATTAGTAGGTTGTGGTAAAACGTACCATTCTTGGGAAATTCATAGCCAATTGACTCCCAAGTTACAAAGGGCCTTCCCCTTTATATTATTCCAACGAAGTGCCTTGCATAAGCAAGTGCTTCGACTTGTTTTAACTGGCCTCTCTAAGGGTGTAAGCATGAGTGCCACGGAACAGCAAATGGCTTCGTTGTACGAGGGAGATACAATGAAGTTGTTTTTCATGCTGATGTTTATTTTCCATTCAGTGATTGGGGTGCCCCTCCAAGTGAGTTTCTATTGGTAGCAATGATTGCCAAGGAGGCTGCCCAAGGAAAGGGTTTTTATGATGCTTGCCTCAAGTCACTGGGGGCACACAAATTGTCAGCTGACCACACATTCAAAATAGCAAAAAAGTGTACGGTCAAAATAGACCATCACCTTGAGAAGCTTTTTGAGAGTGCATACTTTGTGTTGAATGAGCTTGGCATGGTTTTGGCTTGGAGATAGCTTGCTGGAAAATAGGGGGGAATATGAACCGTTCTACACGGGACATGATTGGGAAAGGGCAGTTGAGGAGTTGCGTGCCGATGGTTTTTGGCACAATGATGTGGCTGACATGGTGATGCTTGCAGCAGCCACCGTGTTTCAAAGGCCCATCATGATATTCACGGCAACTATGGGTGCTATACTTACCACACCCTTGTATGCTACGGGCCGGGAGGTCGGGGGGGAACCACTTCTTCTCACGTTTCATGGTGCACATTACAATGTTGCAGTCCGGGACAATGACCCCTCCCGCTCCATGTATCGGGATAAGGGGTTACACGTGAGTTTGAAGCTGTCTTCTAGGAGTAGTGCGGCAACAACACTTGAGCAATTAGGTGTCCCTCTGAAAAAAAGGAAGTACACATCGGGTGAGGAGACTTTGCTCAACTTGTTGTTGCCGCGGTATCGTAGTGACTTCAAGGGGTTGGCGGCTGAATGGGAGCGAGTGTTCTTGGCTCAAGGGGAGTTTGAGGGGGAGGTGTATCAAGTTGAGCGTCGCTCAATCACACAGTTGAAATCAAAGGCACAGCAGATCGCAAATGCAGAAATGAAGGCCCAAAAGGCAACAACCCGAGCTGACACGGCCACACAGCAGGCAGCCCAACAGCCCTCACAACCCCCACCATCTCAAGCTCCACCATCGGCAACCCAACAACCCCCACCATCTCAAGCTCCACCATCGGAAGCACCATGTTCAAGCCACACGGACATGGAGTGCAGTACGTTGGATGAGCCCCCTGCCCCAACTCCAATCCCTACCCCTGTACCCGCACCCCCGCCTCTCCCTACTCCAAGCCCAACCCATGCCCCTACCCCGCCTGCCACTGTGTCACCCCCTGCAAATGCAATTGCGTCTCCCATATTGCCTGCATTGCAGCAAGCTGCGGCTGCACTCAATGTGTATGCGAATGCAGCACGGCAGGGTCAATTGACCCCGCACCAATGGGCACAATACCAGCAATTGTTTGCACAGGTACAGGTGATGACCAATTCTTTGGGCAATTCTTGATGCAAGATCTTTGCTGATCCTTTGAGTGAGTGAGTGGGTGAGTGACGGTACCACAGTGCAACCCCCATCTCCCCAAAAGTAGGGGTAGGGTTGCTCAATTTTTGGAGTTACCCCCCACCCAAGTCGGTTGTCTACCTCAAAATGTTGGTCAAACGGACCCTTTGAGCCATAGTTTTTTGAAAAGTATAGTGTTTTCCGCAACTTTTGACCTAGGTAGCACCCAAATCGGAGCCGGTGGCGCCAAGTTACCCCCCGGGTACTTTTAAGAACCTGTGTTTGAAAACTGGTAAAAAAACTCGATTTTTGGAGTGACCCCCCACCAATGGCGGCCCAATAGCTCAAAACGACGGTCAAACGGACCCAACCGGCTATGGCTTTTCGGAAAGGAGACACATTTGCGCAACTTTTGACCTAGGTGGCACCAAAATCGGAGCCGGTGGCGCCAAGTTACCCCCCGGGTACTTTTAAGAACCTGTGTTTGAACACTGGTAAAAAAACTCGTTTTTTGTAGTGACCCCCCACCAATGGCGGCCCAATAGCTCAAAACGACGGTCAAACGGACCCGACCGGCTATGGCTTTTCGGAAAGGAGACACATTTGCGCAACTTTTGACCTAGGTAGCACCAAAATCGGAGCCGGTGGCGCCAAGTTACCCCCCGGGTACTTTTAAGAACCTGTGTTTGAACACTGGTAAAAAAACTCGTTTTTTGTAGTGACCCCCCACCAATGGCGGCCCAATAGCTCAAAACGACGGTCAAACGGACCCAACCGGCTATGGCTTTTCGGAAAGGAGACACATTTGCGCAACTTTTGACCTAGGTGGCACCAAAATCGGAGCCGGTGGCGCCAAGTTACCCCCCGGGTACTTTTAAGAACCTGTGTTTGAACACTGGTAAAAAAACTCGTTTTTTGTAGTGACCCCCCACCAATGGCGGCCCAATAGCTCAAAACGACGGTCAAACGGACCCAACCGGCTATAGCTTTTCGGAAAGTAGACACATTTGCGCAACTTTTGACCTAGGTGGCACCAAAATCGGAGCCGGTGGCGCCAAGTTACCCCCCGGGTACTTTTAAGAACCTGTGTTTGAACACTGGTAAAAAAACTCGTTTTTTGTAGTGACCCCCCACCAATGGCGGCCCAATAGCTCAAAACGACGGTCAAACGGACCCAACCGGCTATAGCTTTTCGGAAAGTAGACACATTTGCGCAACTTTTGACCTAGGTAGCACCCAAATCGGAGCCGGTGGCACCAAGTTACGCCCCTGTACTTTTGGAGACCTGGTTGTTGCACTATGGTACCATATCACCACAAACCCTCAAAAACTCTCACTTTGTCCCATGTGCATGTCCTCTTACCTTCAAAAGCCTATCCGTATGCATGCATTGACCTGTTGCAAGGACATGAGGCACCACAAGCAGCCACAAAGGCCCCGGGGCTGGCCCCGGGCCTTTGCTTTTTTTAAAAATTTTGAATGTATATGGACAAATCTATGTGGTACTTCTCCGGTGGCTACATCGTCTTCGGCCTGTCCTAGTCGGCGGTGCAGCTCGCGCTTGCGCCAGAGCGCCGGGTTCGATTCCCGTCGGCACCGCTTTTCGCAGCGCGCGCCGGCGCAGGCTGAGTTTTACTGTCTGCAGCAGTACTTCGCCGGCGATTTGTGTCATCAGGACTTTCCTGGAATTTTATGTCATCAGGAATTTTTTCCACGACGATTTGTGTCAATAGAGTGGCACCCTAACCTACCTGCCAATTTGTTCTTGGTGAGGAGAAGCTAATGGTCGAGTGGTGCTGACAAATCGTATTCACAAGGGGATCCATACCATGCAATTTCTTCATCGCCCGCCGTTACCCAGCATTCCTATTTTTCAATTCCGTTCCTCTTGCCCATTTCCCTGGCGCGCATTTCATTTACCTGCAATTCAAACCTGAGCTTCCAAGTGAAGAAGCGGTGGAAAGGCGAATAACTGTACTGGGAGCTGAGTGAAGGATAGAAACTGATTTTCGATCCTCCCCACAGCCACTGGCCACTCAACCGCCACGCTGTCTTTTCTGGTGCAGATGACCACGTTTGTTTCTCCGCCTATTGGTGTGATAGATGATGAGTGGCAGACATTTGCGGCGCACATGCACCTACCTGCACCAGTTTTCCAAGTCATCTCAAGGCAGATGCCTCCAGTTGACGTGGAAGTCCCTGTCTATGTGTTCAGTGCGTGTCTGATGAAAGACGAACTCCATGCTAGCAACCCTCCCCCCCAAGAGCCCCCAGTTGCGGCTGCGTCCCAAAACGCACCTGTGCACAAGTCTTGGGTCGATGCCTTGAAATCGACAACCTCCAAAGCAGATGCGACCACAGAAGACAAGCACCCCCGTGCAGAAGCAGCAGCACACGTGGAAAAGCAGGCCACAGCGCATGCAAGTGCCAAAGCTGAGAAGCAGCAAACCGCAAAAGCGTCCAACGTGGCAAGGAGTGCTGCAAATTCCTCCTCCAGCACTCCCACTGGCGGCAAGGGCAGCACCGCGGGCGTGAGTACGGGTGGTTCAGGTTCGAACAAAAGTACCGCCGGCACAAGTGCGACAGGTGGAAGCACGTCTCGCAGCAATGTTGCATCGGCTGCGCACAACAGTGGTAGTGCTTCGGGTGGAAATTCTGGAGCAACCCCGTCTCATGAGACCACCACACACCATGCCTCGAACACAGCGCATCCTCGGGTGCCCGCAGTGCCCGCGGCCATTGCAGCTCCCCCCGTACAGCAGGACGGGAAAACAGTGATGCAAACAGCTACATCAACAATCATAACCGATGCGAAGGGTGTAAAGACTGTGGTTGCGAAAAAGGGAGCCACGAGTTTGGCAAAACCGCGACCCCAACCACAAACTGTTACTTCTGCCGTGGCAGCAAAGGTGACGGCGCCCAGCGTTGTGACAGCGAAGCCACCGCCGAAGAGCAGCACAGCTGCTGCTCAAATTGTCAAACAAACGGTTACAAGTGTCAAACCAGCAGCAGCACCGGCAAATTTGCCTCCGCACTTGTCGGACGTGAATTCCAAATTTGATCCCCCCAAGTGGGCCAGATATTACGTCATCAAATCGTACAGTGAAGACGATATTCACAAATCTATCAAATATTCTGTCTGGGCGTCAACGGAAAACGGCAACCGTCGTCTTGAGCAGGTATGTCTCCAGCACCACAGCACCGCGAGGTGGACTGCCGCCCCAGCCAACCCCTTACAGCCCCCCTCCCTTGGGAAGTTAGTGTGGGGAGACGAGCGGATATCCAGCTGGCACTGGCGTCCACTGGTAAGCATCTCTTCGCACCGCATCTTCAGGGCTGGAAGGCCGCACAGTCGAAGGGTCCGATCTATTTGTTCTTCTCGGTGAACGCCAGTGGGCAGTTCTGTGGCTGTGCGCAAATGACCTCTTCTATTGACTACAAGTCAAAACTGGACTGTTGGGCTGATGACAAGTGGAGTGGGAAATTCTCGGTAAAGTGGGTTTTCATCAAAGATATTCCCAACAGTCACTTTAGACACATTATTCTTGAAAACAACGAGAATAAGCCTGTAACCAATTCGCGTGACACCCAAGAAGTGCCTATGGAGAAGGGGAAGGAAATGCTGTCCATTTTCAGGTGTCTGCGTCCCCAGTGATTGTTCCGGCCGTTTGGTTGTTGCAATTTGTCGGCTTCATGTCAAGCTAGTGCTCGATTGTGTGCAAGGTGCTGAAGGATTGCTGTCAGTTGCGGTGCCAGTGCAGTTTGAAGTGTGAATCTGAGCTTGTCCTCCATTCGCACTTGCACTTCCTTCAGGTCGTTCCGACACAAAACCTCCATCATCGACGATTTTGCGTTCTATGATAAGCGGCAAAAGGAGATGGAGGATGCCAAAACGTCTGGCAAGAAGAAGAGTGGTGCGGATGACGAACCAGAGTTTGTCACCCCCCCCCGAGAGGCAAACAAAAGGAAACAGCAGGAGGAAAGTAGCCAATCGACCAAAGCATCCAAATCAAAGGGACGGGATTAGGGGGATGTTGCTTCGGAAACAACGGTTGTCGATTGCGGCACATATGCTCGTGGTCCCACGGCTGCATCAGTTGATCGTGTATGCTGCGTGAAACGGTTTTGCCTGCAAACCTGACCCCCACCTGTTCACCGTGCTCGCCCACCTCAACACCCTAACCCTTAGCCAAATCTTGCATCCATCCTGACCAATGGACAGTGGTTTGTTGGAGGGTTAGCTCGCACTGCTGGGCTGAATATTGCTCTGTTCAACGGTGCTTTGGCATGCGCATATTGAATGCTTCCTTTGCTACATGCCAGGCTGTATGATGCTTGGGAAGGGCAGGGTGTGTTTCAGGATTGTTATAAAGCAGTTTATTCGACAGAGAATAGCTAGAACGATTGCACATCCTTCCCACTGAGGACTCGGGTTTGGATTTGAACACGTGGTGAGGGGCTGAGGGGTGAGGGGCAAAGGGCATCAATTTTTTCAGGTTGGTTCAGGCTACCTGTTTATTATTTGAATTTGTCGCTTTGCATTGCATGAACTGGTTACAATTGTTGTTATTGTTATTGTTGTTGGTGTGTTCTTCCTTCAACATGTGCACATATTCACAGTCTGTTTGGATTTGATTTGTGATACATACCAGGCCCAAGGCTGACATCGGTCATTGATGACCAGTAGGTTGGATCCACCGAATATAATTGGTCGCTCACAACCAAGAATTTTCTTTCAATCTCTCCAGAAGCCAGCCCAAATCCCTCACATCACCAAGCCCAAGTCGATCCACAAACCTGCTTTGAAGGAGGCCAGTTTGAATCACATCTTATTTGCACCAAAATTCTAATCAAAAGAAAGTTGGGTTGGTTATAGATGGAACCAAAGAAAGATACAACCACACGGGTATCATATTATACACGATTGCATATTCGTTACCCCGAAACTCTTCAAATGGATGGGTGACGTCAGCCCAAAGACAAGAAGATGATTAAAAAAGATTCATGAATAGCAAAGAGAATTTCAAAGCAACCCACCAAGGGCAAAGGCCCTGAGAAGGGGGATGAGCAGCGCAAAACCGCACGAAACAAAACAACACAAAGCAACAGAAGCAGCACAGCACCACACCAGCAGCACAGCACCACACCAAACAGCACACCGCACACAGCATCACACGGCACAAAAGGGCACAGCAGAGCACGGAGCGGCACACGACAACACGATCAAAACCAATCAACACCGTAAAACGTAGGCACGGCAACTTAGGCGGCTCAAGTTGAATGGTCAAAACGATTGAAAATATCTCCTGCTCCAGCACCTACGGCAAATTTCTTTTGGCGAACGAGTTTCCAGTTGTGTAAAAAATTGGCAAAAGATCTATCCATATCAGCCTGTTTTTTGTAAAATCAAACGCAACAAAAAAAATATCCAGCAAAACTCGTTGCTTTTTACCGAAAATTAGACGCGACGTCTATTTTTGGTTGTTATTGTCTTTTCACGAAACTAGTGAAGCAGAACCATGCTTGGGTAGGTTCTTGTTACCTTCGGTCTGATCTTGGTCCCGGTGCTGAATTTCGACCCCTTTGCTTTGAGCGAAAATCTTGCTTGGTTACCCACGAATTTGTCGTAAAATCCGTTGCGTTTCTTGGAAAACTGTTGTTTTCGAACTCAAAACTGTGGTCAAACTCAACCTCATGAGGCCTTCCGTTGCATGGACACGACGTACACAAGCCACGGAACAGTCACGGTCGTGTTCACACCTGTCCAGTTGCCTGTGGCACTCCGTGGCCACAAAGTGTTGTAGAATCCTTGCCTGGATCCCGCATGACACAGACTGAGCTAACATACAAAAAAACAATGCTGCTGCAGTCACACGTAACAAATTACTGCCTTAAGCGATGTTGCTACACAACCGATATTTATAATAAAAAAACACGAAAATGTGTAAAAATCCTTGCTGATACACGAATCATTATCGCACTGTGGCCTTTTGTCTACACGCAATATCTGTGCTCGCGCGTTGTCTGATCTGGCGCCCTGACGGTCGCGGCGCCAGTCCAAAGACCAAAATATCAAAAAATGATACCTTTTAAACAAAGGCCTGCGCACGCTATTCTGAGATAAAACTGTCAGGATGGGGGCGGACACGCTGGAGTCCCCATTCTGCGTCCCTAGCTGCCAACCATCAATTGCTTGCATGCTACTTTTTTAACCTCATTCCAACAGAAGACCATAAAAAAAGCATTGTTTAATCCTGTTCTATGCGTGGGGCCTCGCGCATGAGGCAACAGAGCAAGCGCACAAAGTTGCATCAAACGGTGAAATGTGCTACAACAAATGATAGCAAAGAAGTCGTCGAAGAGCAATGTCTTGCGCCAGCTCTCGCGCATAATGTATCACAACAAACGAAGAAACTACTTTTTCTTCGGAGCAGTTGCCAACTTAGCGCCGAGAGATTTAGCTACCGATGTCTTACCCTTCGGAGCCGGCTTGGCAGGGTGCTCGCGTAGTGCAGCCTGACGGGCCCGTTGCTTGAATGGAGCTCCGACATTACCCCAGTCTAGACAACCTGCTTCGTCGCTCACCGATGTCTCGGTAGTAAGAAAAAGTGCTTTTCCAATGCTTTAGGGTATACTTTAGTTGTATTAGAGGTGCTCTAAGCACTCAGGCATTTTTATCTTAGTATTGGCCTAACCAAAAGGGGTGATAACACATTTTGACCTATGGAACCAAACACTAAATCAGGATGTGGTGTGGACCCCTTTATCCCCAAGCTATAGGCACTAAAACATCTTTTCCTGGGTTGCTGAGGCACTGATATACTGAAGGCAGAGCCTATGAATTTATCTATGTTTTCTCATGAATTCTTAGCTATCCTAGTGGTATGCACCCTAGGGGGCTGGAGCACCTCTTTTTGAGAGGTCCTGGGTTCAATACCTAGTCAGCCTAGCTAAGTAGGAATATCCCATGTGACATGGCAGTGACCTCATCGCCACAAGCCATGCCACCTCAGCACCTATGGGACCCAAAAACAAAGAGTGCACATCTCAAGATGGCACTGTGGATGATAGTGAGCCCTTGGGGCAATTTTCCAATCAGTTTTTCTCAAACATGTAAAATATTTCATCCTGACTTGCAATGTATGCTAATTGCTGTGGTCTATTGTTGATAGTTGTTTTTATCTAACTCTTTGTGACTGCAGCCCTTCATGCTTTGATCCTGACCTTCTTCTACCTGCTTATCTCTGGCTTGGGTTATCCTGGATTGGGTGTATTTCAACAATAAAACATTTTCCTCATCAAAAAACAAGCAGCCGGAACCCTACACCAGCAGCAAGCAGCAGGAGACGCACAACAAACACACAGTGTTGAAATCACTATGAAACTTTCTGGTAGCAGAGGCAGACTGTCTCTGCGTACCGGCAGCAACCCCGTGCCGTACATCCAGTGCGCCGAGATCAGTCATATATAAGCAAGAAGGGCGAACGAATATGGACACCAAGAAAGAGGACACCGAGGTGAAGACGGTGCCTTAGGCACCAGCAATGCCAGCACCTGTTGAACCTGGACCTGGACCTAGCGCTGTACCTTCGGAGCCCTTACATGGGCCAGTGGACGTGGCGGAGGATTCGATGGAAGGACTTCAGTCGGCCTTCCGGGTCCTCTCAGTCGCGGAGCTGGACACCCATCTTGTGAAGAGAAAGAGAGAGGGAGAGAAGGATGCTGGAGAAAGCATAGCACACGAAGGAGCAGACCAAGGGCACGACCCGACGAATGATCCTACCTTCGAGGGCGCACCAAGCGCTTGTGGCCTCCACACATCACCCTCTCCTATAACCACCACACTCCCAACTCCAGACCCAGCCGCTGCAACATCCACACCCATAACCAACCCGCCTATGGCTGAGAGCATAGGTTTTACTGGTATGCCTACCTACCCTGCCTATGGTGTGAACCCACCTACCACTGCGTTTCCAGAGGCAACTACTACCAGTGAGCCGGTGACCTCCGGTTCTGCGCCGCGATGGTCTGCGGCTGACTATCACCATCCTCTACCCGCTACGGGAGCCTATGTGGATGTTCCTGGGTATGCAACCTTGAGTGGGTTGAGGAGAGGACCTGAGTCATGCGGGAGCAGGAGTAGAGGATCGTAGAGATCCTCCAACAGGTCTCTGACGCGGTCGAAGATCGACGAGGTGCTCCGAGGACCCACGTCTAAAATTGTTGGCGACTTCACTCAAGAGATTCGAGATAAACTGGAGCCCCTGATACTGCCCCAAGCGTCACCTACCACGGTGGGAATGTCACCCCATCGAGTACAGGCCAACCACCTGGTGGCAGGGCTGACAAACACCCTAGAGAGCCCGAGGAGCCGACCGATGCCGACCCCTGCAGCGATACCTAGAAGCCCTTTCGTGCCGAGGACGGCCCAGCTACCCTACAGTCACGTGGGGAATTCTACAAGAGCCGAGCTGGACCGGCTGGGGCTGACAGCCCTGAGGGCAATGGTGGATGTGGAGCCCTACGGCTCCAGTGACGTAGGCAGAGATCCTTCCGATGATGAACCGCCGTCGATGCCTTGTGCTTCACCCTCGGAGGACGACGACCCGGAGGACCCTGAGAATCCAAGTGGGAAGAAGAAGAAGAAGAAGAAGAAGACCTGACGCCCTGGGGGACGCAGGTCTCAGGAGGCTAAGGCTATTGCCACCTCCAAGATCGTGGTGAACCTGCGCGAGTTCACAGGCAAGGACCTCAGCGAGTTCGCTGAGAATTTTGGCTCGTTTCTCCGATTGACCGGCCAAACCCACGCTAGTGGACGGGTCAAGTGCGATCTGCTCCTGCACTGTTGCAAGACGAAGTACGTGGAGAAGCAGGTCAAACAGATCGTGACTAAGTCCACCACCTTTGCCGATGTGTTGGTTGCCTTGGAGAGGCAATACCCGACCTATGAAACCGACCTCTCCATCAGGGCAGAGATCCAGAACCTGCCCATGCTGCCCAACAACCCCAAACCTGGCAAGGTCTCTGAGCTATTGGCTGACCTGGATCACTGGGCTGGACGATTGACGCCCGGTTCCTACAGCAACGACGACCTGCTTTTCTGGTTGGTGGCTAAGCTCCCTCGAGAGCTGTGGCACGAGTGCCGTTCAATGGCAGAGCGCAAGGCTAGAGCCCTCCACTACGAGGATCTATGTGTACTACTCCTCGAGCTGGCGCTGGAGAAAGAAAGCGACTAGCACTTGAACAACTACCATCTTAGAGGTGGAGGCTTTGGAAGCCATGGCAAAGGGTACCAAGGATCCACACCTGGGCAGGGGACTACCCCCAAACACGCCCGTATCATGGAAAACGTCAAGGAGCTCTTCTGGTGTGATGCCAGAGACGAGCAGGGCCACCTGCAGCACGCCCCTGACTGCGAGCAGCGAGACTGCTTCGTAGTCCAAGGGAAGAAGTAGGAGACCAACACCGGCGCCAAGGCGAAGATGCCGGATCGCTACAGGTGTACTATCACCTCTACCTTTTGTGGGAAGAGGAAGCACTACGAAGATGAGTGCTACCACAAGCAGCGCCTCTCGGCGAAGCTGAAGGGGGAGGATCCCGGCAAAGGCTCAGGCAAAGGTGGAGGCAAAGGCAAAGGCAACGACTCCGGCAAGGGCAAGTCGAAAGGACGTGGACAAGGGCAAGACAAAAGTCAAGGTGGACGAGGAGGAGGCGCTAACCGCCAGCCAAACAAGGACAACAAGAACACGGACAAGAAAGGAGGCAACTCTAACCCTAATCCAGGGGGGAACTCCAAGCCCTCTGGAGATACTTCTGGAGGGGAGTCTGGTCCCACCACACGCTCGGAGACGCAGGCCCAGCGAGAACAAGGGGCCAAGCGTGAGCATGAAGGTGGTGATGACGGCAACGCTAAGAAGAGGAGCCGTTTCATGAGGATGGCCCGCAAATTGCGAAACAAGGGCCTCGAGGTGACCTGTCCCGCGGAGTTCTGACGGGGACGCTCCGGTGGGGCCCTAGACTTGGTGTTCTGGGTACGTATCTAGCTAGGGGGACGCGAATACCTGGGGGTATTGGATACCGGAGCCACCATATCCATAGTGGCCAAGAAAATTTTACCTTGTGGGAGCCTGAAGAACACCCTGACCACCGCGGCTACACGAATGGGGGATGAACATGTGGTGCACAGCTGCGGGGAATGTGAAGTGGAGGTACCTATGGGCTCTCGAACTATCGCCCATCGGTTCTATGTGATGGACACTGAGGCCTTCGACTTTGTATTGGGGTTTGACTTCTTCGTGCAGCACTCCCAAATACAATCTCTGACGCTGCAAGCGCCCTACCTCCTCTACGTGGACCACGGCAGTGGCAGAGAGTCTGTGCCACTGGAGCAGTCGGAACATACCTGGAGCTACCTGAGGGTATTGAAAGAGGAGCCCTCGAACATGATGGCGGCCTCCAAAACTGAGGACTATCAACTATTGGGGGAAGTCCTAGACCAAGGTCTGAAGGAGTTGGGTTACTCTAGAGAAGACCTGATGGTGGAGTTGTTCGCCAGCGACAAGCAGCATGTACTGGACCTTTACTGCAGCGAGGGGAAGAACTGCAGCTACAAATTTTACTGGCCCTCTCTCGGGATGGCCTACGGGAACCCCAGGTTCAGTGAACTGGGGAAGGTCTTGACCAAGGTGGCCTTGGAACATTTCCGTATGGTCCTGTGTTCCCCCGATTGGGGAGCCCATGGGGGCAACGTGTAGTGGCGAAACCTCCTGGACAGGCTGACTATCAGCTCTGTTCGGTTACCTGATAAGGCCATCTACGTGCCTCTGGGGCGTAAGACGCCTATTGGGAAACCCGGATGGGGGAGTATGCTCAGCCTGGTGGACGGAGGTCTTACCTCCATTTGCAACAATTCAGGACTGCCATTCAGATTAGACAGTCGCGATCAGCTGCAGATGCTCGTGAGATCGCGTGTTCCATTACAATGGCGCTTAGCTGCAGAGGTTGCGTCTTTAATCAGACTTGGAACTGAAAGGGCCAGACAATTCTTGATGTGTTGATGTCAGTGTTCCAATCAGACTGTAGGTTCCAATGGCAGTTGCGGATCGGTCAGAAAGTTATATAGGAGAGTCGATTCTACATGTCCATTGATGCCGATTGATCATACCTCAATGGTAAAGCATTGTAGGCTTGATGTTAAGATTGGTCTGCCATTGACGAGTATATGCAATCCCAATCTTGTTTTGTTATCTTGTGTTTATTTTGTGTTGCCATCCTTTAGCACGGATATATGATGGATCTATTAGAGTTTCAGTCTTCCGGACTTTGAAACTATTCAAGAACTTCAGCACTCCTTTTGGTGTTGTGCCTTGCCTCTCTCCTTGTGGGCCAATTGAGGATCATTGTGGTGAAAATCAAGCTTTGGGGAATGTTGCGAAATATTTTGGGTCTCGAGTTCCTGGGATTGAAAACTCTAATCTCCTTCGTGTATCCACACCCAATCGGATAATTTTACCACCAAAATGGACGTGGATCTCATCAACGATATGGAAGAGGTTGTTGAACAACAATTGGGTTCTCACGCTGAGCATTTATAAAACAAAAAACCAAGTGTTAAGAAGGTTATCTCGCACTTGGAGGCCATGAGTGATTCCGACGAGACTTCAAGTGCTAATTCTATGGGTCGTCGAAAACAAATTGCCACCAAGTCTTCCGCCGGCCCTAAAGATGCATCAAATTTGAGGAGCTCCTCAAAATCCCCATCGGATTCATTTTTGAACTTTTTGCATCAAATTGGTCCCAATGTATTGTCGACAAGTAATTCACCACGTGACAAGGTGAAAATTGTGAAACGGCGACGACGTGAGAGTCGAGGACCGACAACCTTCACGCCCATTGAACAAGCCATGCAAGTTGTGCTGAAACAAGACCTCGATGATTGCAAACATCGCACGGAACAAGTTGAATTTCGACTAGCCCGCCTTGAAGAGAACGTGACCAAGGGTGGCGACAAAATTGAGTCGTCCGGTAATGCTTTTGGAGACAATGTGAGACGAGTTGTCACACATGAAATGCAGGGAGACCTCATGAGAGACATGGTGAGGAATGCCCTTGATGATGAACGACGCCAACGTGAGTGTGATGAATTTGATGAGACCTTGTCCTCACGGTTGAATCAACAACATAGCAAGCAGGCGGACGACAAATTGTGGGATAACATTCGTCGTTTGCTTTCCAAAGAATTGTTGCATGACGGTGATATAGTGGGACAGCTAAGGGGCATCATTCAAGGCGAACAACTTCATGGGTTGGATGAGATAGCCATCATAGACAAGGTGAAGAACATTGCTCGTGAGGAACATGCAAATGGGTTACAACGAGATGTTGTGGACATCCATATTCGGTGTCTCGTGTCTCAATCACTTGCCCAAGGAGCCGGTGCTTCGACACGTGATCAACATGGAATTGACCACTTAACCATATTGGAACAAGTGAAGCGCATTGTCCGTGAGGAAAATGCGCTGTTGATCAAACAACAATCTTTTGGTGAACGAGTTATGTGCCTCACTTCAACCATGGCGTCACGATTGGACGCACTTGAAAATGAGATGTTGAGGCGCACGGAGCTTGATGCACGACTTTCAGCCATTGATGCATCATTGATCGCGCGGAATAATGAGTTGCTGTCACTTAGTGCCAAAATGTCTACACTTGATGCACAAATTCGTTCCATGAGTCTTCCGGGTGGGGGACAGCATGTGCATGAGTCCAAAATGACTGTGGTTGAGTCTTCCTTGAACTCCCAGCTTGAGAGTGTGAGAAAACAATTGGAGACACACACCATGGACTTCCAAGCCTTGAGCTAAATGGTCAAGGAGAAAATACCTAAACATGTTTCTCAAGATCAGTTTCAAAGAACACTCACATCCACCAATACAACATCGGAGGCACTTCAACCTCAATTTCGCATGCATGATCAATTACCACAATCTTTGGACCTCTTGGAAAACAAATGTCGTGCTACTGAGGTCCAGGTGTCCCAATTACAAAGCCACCTTACATCTAGTGGTGAGTTGGCTACGACGGTTGAGCGGTTGCAATCACGGGTGAAGAGGTTAGAAGCAGCACCATTGGCCGGAGTTTCTGGTCCGCCTTTGCCTTCTTCAATTGATAATATTCCAGCGGGTGTTTTGCCTCGCTTAGAAGAGATCGAAGGACAAATGAATGCGTTGCAGAAGCATACTGACGGGTCACTTTTCAACATTCGGGAAGAAATTCGAAAAGAACATGCCCTTTTGGCGAATCGAATAGTAAGAAAAAGTCACTGCCATGTCTTTCTTGGAGGGCTTGATCCAGGCAAAGCCCCCCTTAAAACCCTTTTGTTGATGTTAAGACAAACTTAAGTGTTTTTATCTCTCTTTTGTTGCCTAAAGTACACTTTCTCAAAGTAACTAGGGTTGTGACCCTAGCCCCCCATGAAGTTCACCCCTGCCACTCAACTGAGCGGAGGTACCTTCCTTCATGGAGGATATACCGAAATAAAACAGGCATTGCATGCTTTAGGCCTTGGAGGTTAAGCCTAGTGGTCTCCGACCCCAAGACCCCTATACTCAATTGTTTCTACCACTTATTGTGGTCCTACTTTGTAACTGTTTCTGAATTCAGTTGCTTGGCCAAGTCATTTTCTGTGTGGTCCTGACATCTATGCCCCACATTCCTAACCAGCACCATTTCACCCAAAAGAATGCACATGAAGTGCCTAATGCAATCTCTGAGGCAAGAGTCAGACCAATTTTCATATAAAATCTTTTGTATTATCCATTTGTGATTGAATCTTTGTGTATAAACCTGCTTTGTCTATCTGCAGCCCTTCTGTGTTACACTGGATTCCAAAACCAATCATTGATCCGATCCATATCCTGTTCTTGCTCTACTTGCTGCTTTGGTTTGGGTTTTCAACTCTAAAACCTGCAGGAATACATCAAAATATCTAGGGCATAAATCAAGGACATCTTTCCGGTAGCAGAGAGGGTCCCTTGTGACCTTTTGAACCGACCCTGAGAAGAAGTGCAGCACAAAAGCTGAACAACAAGTTCATCATGTCCACGCCAAGCGTCAGGACCTGGCCCATCAGAACTGTCCAAGTGCAAATGGGCAGCATGGCCCACCCAATGAGTGAACCGCCATACCGAGCTCCACATCATCTCAGTGGCGCATCTGGGTCCCAAGGAGATCCAGAACGCAGAAGGGCGGAAGAAAATAAAGGCCTTACCACCGAGGCCTTAGCCGCACACGGTGGAGACAGCTACAGTCACCTCCACAGACATGTAGCTGCCTCAATATCCAGATCCAATTGTCCAGCTTCATCCTCAACTGCCATTGAAGGACCTGAGGAGTATGAGGAGCTGAAGAAGAAGATGGATGAGTACATCCTACATGAGGAGTACTACAAATCCATCCGTGGGGAAGATGGAGAGGAGCCATTGGCTGTACATGGATCCAGACCACGTACAGACCTAGGATGCTACGCACACTCTGGTCCTCCGTCCACTGCATCCCTGCCAAGACGACTAAGACCTGAGTATCCAAGACCATGTTGTCCAACCCCAAGGGCTCCCGAAGTGGGCCCGACACGAGTCGAAGAACAACATCATCCAAGGCCAACCTACGGTGCCCTGGATCATACGGCCGAGCTGTTGGCCAAACTCCTGTCTGGATCAGAAGATCCAGATGTGACGGCCCTATCGGAGGCCATTAAGGCTAAACTGGGTATTGTAGAACCCTTACCCAAGCCAGAGTTGCCCTCTCTCTCTCCAGGACTGAGTACCCTGGCCGAAGATCTCAAGAGATCAAGGGTCTCAAGGCTGTTGCCTAAGGTTACCTGCCCCAGCCCCTTTCACCCCCGTGCCAGGATAGTACCTATGGCTGATCTACAGGACGTGCCTGTCACAGAGATTGAGAGAAGAGGCCTGTCAGCCCTGGCACCTCTTGCCGGCGTGTCGCCTTCAGGCCTAACTCCGGGGGGTGGGAAGACGGGCAGACCAATTGCCCAGGCGAACATCCAGCTGGAACTGCCGGAGTTCGACCCCAAAAATCTGCCCGAATGGGCAGAAGAATTTGCAGAGTTCCTTTTGTTGACTGGCCAATCCCATGTGGATGTGGCCACCAAATGTTCACTGCTAAAACGCTCATGCAAAAAGAAGTTTTTGCAAAAACAGGTTAAACAGATTGTGAAAACCTGTTCTACCTGGGCAGAGGTACTCCTGAGGTTGGAGAAAACATTTCCAGTCTATGAGACTGACCTCAGCGTACGCACACAGATCGAGGAGCTACCTATGCTCCCTGAGTTTCCAACGCTGCGCGAATTTCTGAGTATGTGTGCGACTTGGAGTACTTATTTTCGAGGATGAACGTGGGCTCCTACGGAGCCACTGAGCCCCACCTGTGGCTCATGAGTAAGATCCCCCAGCGTACGTGGGATGATTGCCGCTCCACCTCTGAGAGGAAGAGCAGGACCCACTCATACGATGAACTGGTGGATCTCTTGATTGAGCTAGCTCTTGAGAGAGAGAATGACTCCCACATGGAGAAATTCCTCAAGAAGCATTTGGGACGAGGTGGTACCCCTACCCCCGAATGTGGCGAAGGGAAGGGGCATAAAAATCCCACTAACACCAACCAGGGAGGTGGTAAAGGGAGGGGCAACCTACGTGCCATGAACGAGGTTCAACCTGATGCAGGCACACCCCCCCTGTTCTAGTGCCGACCTGTTAATGACAAGGGGGGACCTTGTCATGCCTCTGACTGCGATCTCCGCAGTGGCTGTATGCTGCAGATGAAACGTCAGCAGCATACCAAAGATGGGAAAACTGTGACCCATCAGGACCATTTCAGGTGTACCATCACCTGTGGTTACTGTGGCAAGCGTTGTCACTACGAGGACGAAGGCCACATCAAGAAACGCGAGAGTGACAAACTCAAGCGTCAGGAGGCGGAGCACCAGAAGACCCAGACGCCCGCCAGAAATCCCCCGAATGGGGATAAAGGTGGTAAAGGAGGTGGCAAGGGGGGTGGCAAAACTGGACCCCCTAACCCCCAGAGGCGCTCATCAGCGCCCGTTGCTACACCCACTCCTGCTGCTACACCCGCTCCTGCCGCAGGTGACCCTAAGAAATGCCCCCAAGGGGATAACGCTACCCCTGAGGGGAATAATTCCAAGAAGAGGCGCTTGGCCTGGATGGCCAAGTCCCTCATGGCTGCAGGGGTGGATGTGAAACTCCCTGATGAGTAATAGGGGGGCGGCTCCGAAGAGGAGGACTTGGTTTTCTGGATCCTCGTGAAAATCGGGGATCAGGTTTTTCGAGCGGTGCTTGATACCGGTGCAACACTTTCCATAGTGGCCCGGCGCCTGCTTAAGACTTTCAGGAAAACTAAGACCGTGGCCATAAGAGTAGGGGATGGGCGTACCATCCATTCCTTGGGGGGGGTCGATGTGACAATATGTCTTGGCGACGAAACCGTGACCCAACACTGCAGAGTGTTGGACACTGACGCCTTTGACATCGTCATTGGCACCGACTTTCTACGAAGAAACCCCCAAGTAAAAATGCTGTCCCTACAGCGTCCCTACTCTTTGCACTGCGACTTTGGCAGTGGGCTATTCTCAGTTCCTTTGGAGCTGTCAGGACGAAAAGAGTCTGGGCTGCGCTACGCAGCCAAGACGAACTATCGTACTGAAAACTACCAACTGGCCCGTCACGTTCTTGAAAATGGACTGGCGGCCCTTCAGGTAAACCTGGATGAGATCCAGGTGGAATTGTTTGCGAGCCAACAACAGCACATCATGCAGTCGTACTGCTCGAAACAACTGAACAATGCTTTCCGTTTCTTCTGGAAAGCAATGGGCCTAGCGTATGCGAACCCTCCCTTCTCCCTGCTCGCGAAGGTTCTAACCAAAATCGCTTATGAGGGAGGAAGGGTTGTTATGTGCACCCCTGACTGGGGTTGCTCTGGTGAACATGCTTACTGGCGCCGTATGCTAGATCGAATGATCGTGGGAAGAGTGCAACTCCCCGACGGCCCCATCTATGTGCCTGAGGACTCAGACACAGCTATGCAGGCCCCTGAGTGGGCCAGTTTCCTGTCCATCGTCGACGGGTCTCTCAATCCTGTACCCCTGTGTGACCTAGACCAGGTGCTACTAAAAGAGGTCATGGCCGAAAATCGTGGCCTGACCCTTTATGATCTCAAAAATCGATCTCCTGAGCACCTATCTGCCACACTTGCAGGGTGTGAGTCTCCCGATGACTATCTGGAACCTGCAGCTGTAAAAGAGGATGCTGACGACCAACTGTCTGAGATCGCCAGCACTATTCCCTCTGTTGATCCCAGCTGTGTTGACCTAAAACATAGTGCTTTCCTAGCCCAGCTGTTGCTAGAGGAAGTAGATCTAGAGTCAACCACTGAACCCGCTTCCCCTGTTGGGAAGCCAGTGCTACACATGCAGCCTGTGCACACAGGTGAACCCGTGGCCCGGAGTGCTGATGCTCTGGCGCGGCCTGCTGCTAATAACATGCCATTGTCTGAGCATGACACTCAGGAACTCCGGCGGCTGTTGTACCTGAAGGCCGAAGGTATTGAGCGCCAAGAGCGGCTGCAATACCTCAGACAGACCTGGAAATCCTCCATCTGGTCTGAGGAGGTCTATACGCTGCCTGATCCTGAGATACCTCTAGTGTATTCTCTACACTATGGGCAGCAATGTCCCCCTGAGTGGGACGATGGTATTGTGCCTGCCGAAACTGCTGATCGGCAGAAAAAGAAAGAACATGGAAAAAGCAACCTCCATGCTGAGGAGGATTTCCTTCAGAAACTCGAGAGTCTTAACCTTGACCCCCGCCTGAAGAAACTGCTGATAACCTATGAGGAGGTGTTCGGCGCCTTGCCGCCTCCCCTTTCTTGTAAAAAACTGGTCCAGATGGACCTGAAATTGAAACCAGAATTTGAAAAGACGCGAGTGAGGCGTCGTCCCTATCCCGCTCCACAGGAACAGGTTGAAGAAATCGAGCGCCAGATCCAAGAATGCATTGATGCTGGCCTCGTTGAAGAGTATAAACACGGGGACTATCCCCATCACTGCAGTCCCTGTTTCCTTGTTGCCAAACCAGGGTCGACTGCCCTACGTCTTGTTGTAGACTATGGTGAGGTCAACAAAAAAACCCAGAACCACTCAGGGAGTATTCCTAACATGGAAAACACCCTGGAGCGTATTGCCAAATGCAGGTACAAGACCAAAATGGACAAACGCTCTGGTTTCTGGCAGGTGGACCTAACCGCCGCAGCTCAGGAGCTGTTGGCCTTTATAACCCCTAAGGGTCGTGTCTTCAAGTGGAAGGTTATGCCTTTCGGGGTGGCTAATGCCCCAGCGCTCTTCCAGGAGCTTATGAACAAAATTTTGTACATACTGAGGTGCAGGCCTCTAGTACAAGAGTTGATTTCTCGGGGTGCAGAAATGGAGGTTCACATCGACGACGTGAGTTTGGGTACTAATACCAAAGAGGACCACGTCCTTCTCCTCCGTGAATTTTTCATTGTCTGTCAAGAAAACCATCTCCGAATCAAACTCGAAAAATGTGAGTTTATGAAAGAGGAGATGGAGTATTTGGGTTTCGACGTGGGGTATGGCTGGTGGAAACCAGCTGCGTCTAAGATGCAGCCCCTACAGGACATGCAGATTCGCGATGACCCTAAGAAGGGTTTACACTATGTGAGGAGTTTTGTGGGCGCCTGTAATTTCTATCGGCGTCACATCCACAATTTTACTTACTCCTCTGCACCCCTCACTGACCTGATCAAGAAAACTACTCCCTGGAGGTGGACCTCTAGAGAGGAAGAGTGTTTCCAGGAGTTGAAGAAGAAGATTGCCTCCTCCAACTGCCTGGGAGTGCCCCGCCGTGAGGGCAAGATAGTCCTGATCACTGATGCCAGTGATGTAGGGGGGGGAGGTACGATCTACCAATGGCAGGAGCTTAACCCCGCTGAACTAACCCACTGCCATTATCGTACTACTGGACTGAACCGTGATGGTTCGTTGAAACATGACTATCCTACCAGTGAGTGGCGACTGGTGCCACTAGGACACTGGAACTGGAAATGGAACCAAGCGCGTTCCAACTACAGCACCTATGACCAGGAACTCCTGGCCGGTATGTTGGTGCTATCGTCACAATCCCGACTCCTGGGATCTAACCCTATTGTCTGGCTGTGTGACCAGGAGCCTGTGAAGTCTTTTCAGAAGGGCCCACCACCAGAAAAAGCAAAGCTAAAACGGTGGTGGACTTACCTGAGCCATTTCAGGCTGACAGTGCATCATATCCCCGGGATTAAGAATGAACTGTCTGACTATATATCGCGCAACAACTTCGATGCGCTTATTGGTGAGAGCTCTGAGGGGCTCGCCAAAGAGGCTTTCCAGCGTATGGATGTCCAGCTTGACCTGTCCATGCGCACTGCTGGAATCCTGGAGGGTTGGAGTCTAACCGACTATCAGTCAGAGTATGAAGAAATTCTCCAAACCCTCAGCACTGGTCTCGAACCCCGTGTCATTGACGGGCACCAGTGGTATAAAAACAGTCAGTACCTCTTCTACCAAGACCGAATTGTGGTGCCTGAGGCACGACTGGATGGGTGCCTACAGTGGTCCCATCTCAGTTCTGGTCACACTGGCGCTAATCGTTCAGTGGACTTCTTCCGTGAGTGTTTCTACTCGACTCTAACCCTGACTGAACTGAGGTCGCGTATGCAGACCATTGTGGATGCTTGTGGCTGTCATGCCAGCAAGCAGAGCGACAGTAGGGATAGGGGCCTGATCTCCGGCTTGCCCATACCCTATTGTGCTAACTCTCTTCTCTACGTGGATTTCATCCACGGCCTACCACGCTTTGGCGGCTATGATAGTTGCCTCGTGGTCACCTGTGGTCTATCTTGCTTCACCCGTGTGTTCCCTTGTAATAAGAAAATGACAGGTGAGCAGACTGTGAAAATGTTGGTCGAACAATGGTTCGGACCCTATGGAGCACCTAAGCAGGTGCACTCTAATGAAGATGTACGCATCCGCAGTGACACTGGGTGGTACAAACGAGTGCTAAATGCCCTCAACGTGGAGGTAATCACAGGTGTGCCCTATACCCACACGTCTAACCCTCTCTGTGAGAGACAGAACTGTGTGGTGGAGCAAAACTTAAGAATCCTGATGAAACAGGAGCGCACCAAGGACTGGGTACGCCTAGTGCCCTGGGCAGTGCTGTCCATGAACTCACAGCGGAGCTCTTCTACGGGTTTCACCCCCCACGAACTGTTCCATGGAGGACGACCTGCTTGGTTCTTCAAAACCCCCTTTCCTGAGGACTTCAAGAGCCCTGTGGGAGATTGGCTGGAACACAAGCAGTCTCATGCTAACCAGGCTGGTACTAACCTGAGGCACATTCGTGACCGTGAACAGAGCTGACGGAACCGCCTACGGCGACCTGCCAGCTTCAAGGTTGGTGACCTTGTTTTGGTACACCATTCACGCCTACCCTCCTGGCCACGTAACTGCCTACAGGACCCTTACTTTGGACCCTATCGTATCATCAGGATAGATGGATCCAGGATCCATGTCAGGTGCAGTCCACGTCTAGGTGGTGAACTGCTGTGTGCACCTAAGCAGTTGAGGCACTATCACTCCCCTGACGACTTGTCTTGGGATGAGTGGCGCCTCAGCGACAGTGAGATTGAACGTATAGACCTAGAGAACGCTGCCAGTCCAGAGGAGGCAGACGAACTCGAAGAGATGACTGCCGATGAGATGGCAGTTGATGGTTACTACGTGGTTGCAGGTATTGCTCGCCACGAGTATAAACAGGGCTGGAAATTCCTTACCCTGTGGGATGGCTATGGGTTGTTTGAGGCGGCCTGGGAACCTATGTCAGCCTTCATACAACCAGATGGGAGTATCAACCCCATCTTCTGCACTTACCTCGTTGAGAACAACGAAGGGCAGCTCCTAACCCGTGCTGAGACTATGTCCCAGCGTAAGAAGCGAAACTAATCTCCCTGTGGCAGTCTGTGCCCTGCAGACCCATGCCTATGGTTTCCAGCGTGAGCCAGGTGGCCGCTTATCATGATTGCAGCCACCCAGCAAGTGTGTGCCTTGTTGACCATGTGTTGCATGGGTACTGCCGTAATGTAATGACCTTGGAGAGCCAACGAAGAACGGTGGCTTACTACACCAGGGGGGAATGACAAGCAAGGTGTTATGAGGCAAGGTGTGTCTTCCCTCCTTGGGGAAAAGCGAGCCCACAGTTAGGACCCCTGACTGGTCCAGACCCATGGGGTTCTACCCTTCCTTACTGGGTTTACCATACCCCTAAGGGTGCTACGTATGTCTGTATGTGTCTCACTTCACTCCCCAGCGTGGCTCCCCGAGACCGGGCTTCGCTGACGTCGGACCGAAGGTCCTAATCAGGTACTATTACCACTCCTATGGCGCCCAATTTCTGTGCTGGCGCCTGTCCTTGGGGTAAGACGGCAAAAGCCCTACCTAGTAGAGGGGAGGGGTGGCCAAGTGTGCTAAGGGCATACAAAATGCCCATTTTTGCTACAGGCCAAAAGCTAACGCACTCCCCTGCCCATGAGGAAAAGCACGCGGGACAGGGGACACCACTACACTACACCCACTAACGCCAGCACCGGCCTTCGAAGGCAGGGTGAGCATTCATCACTTGCACTCCACTCCTGCCAGGCCTGCTGACCCTAACCCCTACACACGCTACTGGGTGCTGCTGTCGAAGATTACGCAGGCCCTAATGGCCCTCCTGTGAAGAAGACAAGAGAACACAGCGCTCCTAAGCAGCTGTGGCCTAACAGGGGACGCCACAACGCCTTTCCCCTGCTAGGGCTTGGAGGGAAGGAGTGCTCTCGTTGCGTGCACAGCGCAGATGTCGTTGAAGTCGAACTGCCCTCGCCAATACTGGCTGAGGCACAGTGATTTGATTTGTGATCAGCGCCCCTGTTTTGCTGGGGCAGAAAAATGGATAGCCGCCGAAGGCAGCTGCTGCGTGCACCAATCACCCTTAACCTCTCCCACCTGTACAACAGAGGCAAATGAAGGGGTGTTTGCGGCGGAGGAACCAAGCCACACTCCAGGTATTATACCCTTCTCAGTGTGACCTATAACACACTGTCCGCAAACACGCTGACGGATCAGCTCCCCTGTCAAGCAAGCAAGCTTTAAGAGACTCCTCAGGTTCTCTTAAAGAACGTACCGAGGAGCCTCTGGGTAACCTAAACAAGGTTTACCGTGCGCAATTCGCGTGGCCTACCCTTTAATGCATCATGTGCACGCAGGGAAGGGAGGCTGAACCACTGACTCAACCAGGAGGTGAGCTCCTCCTGGGCTAACCTACCTTACTCACCATGCATCGTGTGAATGCCGAATTGAAACGAACACAAAACAAGCCTAAGCGTTTTAAGCAACCCTACTTTAACGCCACGGCCGCACACTAACAAACTCTTTCTTTACTTACCTGTGAAGAGGAAAACAAGGGTAAATTTGGGGTACAGGTAAAGCGTCACAGCGTGTGGATGCCTCGATTGGGCACATGCATCGCGAGCACAGCGCATATTCTAACCCTACGTGCGCGCTGCGCGCTCCATTCGCATCACATACCTTTCATTCCTGTTTTTACCTGTGCAGAGCACGAGCGAAGAACACCCGACCCCCCAACGAGCACAGCGTTGACAACCCTAACGTTTTAACGAAACAACCAACACGAACGCAATGCGTGAGTGTGAGGTGACACTGACATACCTGAGAGATGGGTTGTTGACCTGCTCTGTGGTGTGGGCTGAATTTGAATACTTGACTCTGAGGTTTATAAAAATTTGGATGCAACTGTGCAAAAAATTCCTTTAAAACTTTAAAAAGTACGGCTCATACCTTCTTTTCCAAAAGCCGTTTACGCTTGCGCAACCCTTTTCTTGGAGTCCGCTTCTTTTGCGCTTGTCTGCGACTTTGAGTTATGTGTAAAAATGACGATTTCCCGCGTGGTTTCGTCGATTTTTAACGATTTCACTTGCTAAATCGCAACCCCTTCCGCTAAACCGCAGGAATCACTCCCTGCTGGTTACATTTTCTTTTTTTATCAGCTCCTGGGGGTTTGTGTCCTCCATTGGGAGTATTGCTCCGCCCTGGCCCTTGGTCAGGACGTTTACTAAAACGCTGTTTATACAGCAATAGCCGTCCGCATTAGAGCGTTCGACTGTACCCTAGTGGGCAAGCACATGTGCTCTAGGGAGGGAGTCCTGAGTTCAAACCCCACTACCCCCAAACTTTTTCCAAAGGTTTTCGTCGCACGCCGGCGACGTTTGAGGAATGCCCCATCGAAGGGACATCATTCACGGTACATTACACTGTTTTTCAAGGGTACCTATAGTGTGATAGGCTTCTATGAAGTGATGAGGATGATTTTGGTAAGTTTAATGCATTTTCTGAGGTAATTTTGGGAATATTTGAGCCTTTTTCCTTGGTCCTACTAGCTTAGCTAACTAGTACTCCAGGGGGGAGTAAGAAAAAGTCACTGCCATGTCTTTCTTGGAGGGCTTGATCCAGGCCAAGCCCCCCTTAAAACCCTTTTGTTGATGTTAAGACAAACTTAAGTGTTTTTATCTCTCTTTTGTTGCCTAAAGTACACTTTCTCAAAGTAACTAGGGTTGTGACCCTAGCCCCCCATGAAGTTCACCCCTGCCACTCAACTGAGCGGAGGTACCTTCCTTCATGGAGGATATACCGAAATAAAACAGGCATTGCATGCTTTAGGCCTTGGAGGTTAAGCCTAGTGGTCTCCCACCCCAAGACCCTTATACTCAATTGTTTCTACCACTTATTGTGGTCCTACTTTGTAACTGTTTCGGAATTCAGTTGCTTGGCCAAGTCATTTTCTGTGTGGTCCTGACATCTATGCCCCACATTCCTAACCAGCACCATTTCACCCAAAAGAGTGCACATGAAGTGCCTAATGCAATCTCTGAGGCAAGAGTCAGACCAATTTTCATATAAAATCTTTTGTATTATCCATTTGTGATTGAATCTTTGTGTATAAACCTGCTTTGTCTATCTGCAGCCCTTCTGTGTTACACTGGATTCCAAAACCAATCATTGTTTCGATCCATATCCTGTTCTTGCTCTACATGCTGCTTTGGTTTGGGTTTTCAACTATAAAACCTGCAGGAATACATCAAAAGATCTAGGGCATAATTCAAGGACATCTTTCTCGAATTCATGAGATTCCAGGCAGGTACGTTTCTTCCAGCATGTATGCTTCATTGGCGTCCGACATGGACCAATTGAAGGGTGAAGTGATACGAAAAAAAGAACATGAAGTGCTACAAGGCACTCTTGCATCCTTGAGGGCTGACCTTGCGGGTGGTGTGGTGCCTGCTTCTGATTTTAAGAAGTTACAGCTTGAGGTAACAAGGATTGTGGATGATGTTATACAAAAAGGTGCGTTCCAACAGTATTTACATCAGGTTCAAGCGACGCTGGCCTCTTGTGTGACTGAATCCCGGTTGGTAGAATGGGGCTCTTCATTCCAACACACAATGGAGACAGCCTTGGTGTCTAAGTTACAACCAGCACACGCTGGGGAGCCGGGTAGCAATGAGCCTACCGGTCAGGTTATTCAAGCGCAGGTACAACAGGCCACCAAGGCTGCATTTGAGGCACAAGCCAATGCGGCGGCATCCAAGGTTAATGTAGAACAAGCCATTCGCTCTAGCACGGAGGCACAGGCCAGTGCAACTCACGCTGGCCGCATTTATAAGCAGGTCATGGAGGTCCAAACTCACGTGGATGAGGCCAGGGAGGCAGTGGTGCTCAGTGAAGAGCAAGTACGGGAGCACGCACGTAGTGCTTCATCTGCCTCTGCCACTGCAGCACAGGTGTTGTCCACAGCACGTGAGGTAGAAGGAAGTGTGGTGCAACATGCCCACAATGCCATACAGTCTGCCAAGGCTGCAGCCAATGACGCCTGCACTGCATCCCAGTTAGTAACACAGGTGCAGGAGCAGTGCGAGGGTCTGAGCCAGCAAGTGGAGGCCCTTTGTGGTGGTGAGTCAGATAGTGATATGCCCCCACTGGTGAGTAGTGCAGGGGACAGTGATGATGATCAGCGCCCTGATTCACAGCAGGGTCCCGCTGGTCAAGCCTTGAAGCGCCGCTTGCGCAAGTGGCTGCAGTCAACTGCAGTGGTTGCCACTGAAGCTAACACTCAGGCTACGGCAGCGAGCCAGTTGGCTAGTGAGGCAGCTACTAAGGCACAGGAGGCACATTTTAGGGCGGAACAAGGGGCTGCTACGGCTCAAGAGGCCCTGAACTGTGCCAAAGATGCCCATGGCCACATCCATCACATGGGCCAACAGTTGTCCGATATGTCACAGGACCTTCAATCAACGAAGGATCAGTCAGACAGGGCGTCGCAACAGTGTGCAGGGGTATGTAATAGGGTGGACAAGCTGCGTGGAGATTTGGAAGTGGTGGAAGTGGCCATGTCTTTCGGTTCACCCAGGACTACGTCCTGTCAACCCACAGCCCATGATCCCTATTCTGCGCCCCCAACAGATGCTAACCACTCCACACCCTCATCTGAGGCACATGGGCCTGGCAGTTTGATGGGTCGTGGTACGATGCCCACTGGACAACCTTCAAGCTCTACACCTGCAACCTTGAGTGGGGTGCCTCTGGGTGGTACAGTGCCCCCCCTGAACAATTCACTGGGGCTGGCTGGTGCAGGGCAACAACAAGTGCAGCAGCTGCAGGGCATGAATCCACTCAACAGTAGTGTGCAGCCCGGTTGCCCCTCTGGTCCCTCCCAGCCAAGTTCGCAATTTTTTCAGGGCACACCGCAATCAGTTCCCCCCAATTCTACATCTCCTTCCTTATTTTCTTTGCAATGATATGCTCAGCACACCCACCCTCATGTTTCTGCAACTCCATCCATGCCTCCCATCCCCCCACACTTGTTGAGTACTAAACCTCCTGTTGGGTCCACTCAGGGCTTCCAAACGCTTCACGGACGAACACCGTGGGAGCCGTTGCCGCTGAGTGGGGCAATGCAGCCCCTTGCAGAGCCAGTGCCACACCAGGGTGCTACCAAGATGTCGGACACAGCGTTGGGCTATGGTCATACTCCTATCGTGAGTGTTGGACAGCCCCAAGGTATCTTTATTCAGACCTACAACCCTGACTGCCCGGAGTATGGCACGCGCATGACGATCTGGGATCGGGGTTTTGACTCCCCCGACCAAGCGCACATGTCGCATCAGGCATGGGGTCAGATTTCGTGGGCTTTCGACTCAGATGGGTTTTTCAATGCAGATAAGGCGCTTTACCCCCCCCCTGATGTGCGGGATGTGCGGCCAACAGGAATTGTGGCTGGTTTTGCTTTTCTGGAAGTGCGCCCCCCCGAAAAACTGTTGGAAATGATCCGCAGCGGATCTGTCACTCTTGGGGGCACGGGTAAAACTGATGAGCATCTTTTTAGGAGGGACGGCCACCCCATTCTGGACCCCAAGATGCAATCACGGGTTCAGGACATGTCGCAGGCACCTTCCTTCCGCCAAGGCGATGACTGGGACCGTTTTGAGGTCCTCGTGGTTGATTGGTTTCAGGTTAAGGGTAGGTATCTTCCTGAGGATGAACAGGTGAAAGCATTGATAGCCACACATCCACAGGAAGATGAGGTACGTTGGCTGGAGTTGGCACGCAGCCAACGCTTGGGTTTTTTTGAATTGTTACGCCACATGGCCCATGATGGCCGCCGGGGGGTGGACCAGAGTCGCGCCCTGTCTGAATTTGAAGCCATGGTGTTACCCACCACAGCTCTTAACCCTTCTTCATTGGCCAGAAGGTTTGCGGAGTGGCTCAAGAAGGGACGGAAGGTCCTTGGTGGTTACACCACTCATATGGCACAGGAGAGGCTAATGAGGATTTTCCATCATCATGCCAAACTGGAGGTCACTCCGGGTTTTAAGCACGCAGTGTCCAAGGTCCGCCTCAGACAGACCCAGGCCCGCCTCAGGTTCACATATATTGAGCTTTATTTGTTCATTATGCCTTTCCTGATGACTGAGGAAGAGACAGGCTGGGATGAGGAGCACTATAGCGGCTCTACCCACCTCCGGGCCTTCTCTCAGTCTCCAGGACGTTCCCACAGTCGGTCTGGCCGGGATCCTGAGCGCACTTCTGTGCGGGGAGTTGACAGACCCAGGGACAGATCCAGGGACAAGGGCCGTGACAGGTCCCGAGAGAGAGCTGCAGGTGAATCTGGTCAGCGATATGATGGACGGTCATTCCCTTTCAGGGGTGACGGCAGATCTACAGACCAGAAGAGCTCTGGGAGCCGTGATGGCGATCGCCGGCGTTCATTGACACCGGGGCGAAACCCTGAACCCCCATCGCGCAGGAGTGTGTCCCCGGGGCGACCAAGGGAACCTGAGCGTCCGCTGTGACCTTATGATGACAACAATGTGAGGGGTCGCAGCCGGGAGCGGTCAGAGTCCAGACCGCGCACGCAGTCACGCTCCCGTGGTTGTTTTGAATGCGGGGGCGACCACATGAAGGCTGACTGCCCAGTGTCATTTTTTCCGACCATGACCACTTGGTCAACTCAAAGTTTTTCACTCACTGCTGTATGCTCTCAGGGGTAGATGAGCATACATGCCCCATCTACACCCCCAAATCCAATGGACGTGCGGAAAACGCCGTTCAATTGGTATTAAACAGTTTGCGACGACTCTTGGAGCAGAAATGCAGCCGGGATTGGCTACAGTTGCTCCCTTTGGCGGTCTGGGGTCTGAATGACCTCCCAGGCCCGATTCAGGGATACTCCCCCCACAGGATTGTGTTTGGCCGTGATCCTGTGGGTTTTGGGGACTGCCCCCCCACCATCCCTGAGGACGGCCGTCGGGATGCGACAGATTTTTTTCAACAATTGCTGCAGGATCGTCGCCTGGTACAGCAGAAACTGACGGCCATCCACAAAAGGGAAACGGAGAAGTTCCTGAGGAACCACCCACGCCAGGTGTTTAGCCCTGGTGACAGGGTATGGATTAGGGTGAACAGGCAGGGGATGGACAAGCAGTCCACGAAGCTGGACAGGGTGTGGAAAGGTCCAGCAGAAATGTTGGCACGTGCCGGTGTTGGCAGGTACCGGGTTGCTACGGAAAAGGGTGAAAAGGTGTTACACACCAGGGATCTGAAACCCTGTCTGGACCCCCTGTCATTGCCTGGTAAGCCCCCCCTGCATTATTACACCGATGTGGAGGGTGTCATCGGAGACAAGGCCACATATGAGGTGGAAAAGATTTTAAAGCACCGCAAACGCAAACTGAAAGGGGGCAAGGAGATACTTGAGTGGAGGGTAAAATATAAGGGACATACACAGCCGGAATGGCAACCTGCCTCGGCTTTCATGCATGACATTACAGATCAGTGGGTCCAATATAACAAGGACAGGAATATTAAAATCACATTGCAGGATGTCAGGCCAGATATTTATGAGTTGCGACTGGTTGTTGACACGGCATGCCCAAAATGACATTGTGAGCTTGTGTCACTGTGATATTCTGACATTGTGTCCCCATGGTACTGTTTTTTAGGACCCGCAGCTCCTTGGGAGCTTGGCGGCCCTGACCCCCCACCCCTGGAACCACATTTTTTTGCCAAATTGCATACCAGCATGGCTATTTTGCTCAGCATGGTTCAGTCTTAGACTGCATGTGGCGACATGACTGGTGGCAACGGTGAGAGAAGCGTTCCATACGCCGTAGTGACATGTAGGAGACCCGGTTGCCATATTATGCAAGTCAGCACCACACCAGGCTGGGCGTAGCCACGCTGGACAAAGTCATGCTAAATATTGGCGGTGATTCAGGCAGGATGAACCCCCTGTTGTCTATATTCTTGTCTCTGTTGTTGGATTCTGGGGTCGTGGGGCAGATTTGCTGCGTTGCAGTGTAATGCGGGCCCTGTCTGGGCTGGGTCAATCTGTCTGGGCTGTCTGGGCTGGGTCAATCTGCCTGGACTGTCTGGGCTCATCCATCAGTTTTTTTTTATCATGGATCGTGGCTGTGACTGTGGCAGGGGCTGTGGTTGGATGAAGGGAGCCATATATTTTTTTCTCGACGGCTCTCAGCCCCCCCCCCCCCTGTGCTGTCAGCCCCCCCCCCCCTTGTGCGGTCAGCCCGCCCCCCCCCCCCCCTGCATATACATGTTCTCCTTTTGCAGATATGGGATATGAAAGCACGCTACGCTGAACTTTACAGAAGTGGCATGCAGGATGAGGCCACAGGTCATGGGTTGAGGTTGATGACAGGGAATCGCATTGCAGTACAGACTGTCGATTTTTTTCCCTTCTGTTGACAGTGGAACGCAGCGTTGGGATGCAGGATGACAGGGAATCACATTGCAGTACAGATTGTCAATTTTTTTTCTTCTGTTGACGGTGGATTGCAGCGTGGGGATGCAGGACGACAGGGAATTGCATTGGAGTACAGGCTGTCCATTTTTTTCCCTTCTGTTGACAGTGGATCGCAGCAGCGCTGTAACTGTCAGCCCAGGATGTGAAGCCAGGCCTGGGCTGTCACATATGTCATTGCTGGGGTTCTGACACCCCCCTCCTCCTCTCAAATGATAGAGCAGCATTGCCCGTTTCCTGTTTCATGTATCAGGCTGTTCCAGTAGGGTTTGGTAGCACAATTGTGCAGAAATTCCCCTGTTTCCTCCCATTCCCCCCCAATTCAGTGAGGTGTGTAGGTGAGCAGTACACATGGGAAACTGGCACTAAAAGGCTATGGCCGGTGTGGATAGTGGCAGCCTCACGTCGCGCTCACCTGTGATCGGGCATGAGAAGAGCTAAAACAATAAAGACCTACCCACCGGAAAGCCGTTTGTCAGTAGGATTTCAGGATTTTCCTACCCTTCACCCCATCCGGTCACTATTTTTCACAGGGAAAAACCCGCCTTGTTGGGGCTCACAGCCCATCATACCCAGTACAGGCCAGCCAGTGTCATCCCCACTATATGGGATCAGTCACCCTGGGAGGATCTGGACTCGACTCTGGTCCAGGCTATACAACGAGAAAGCGATGGACTCGCCTTGGGTGACTTGAAGGATCGACTACGACCTCAAGATGCTATTGAGACTATACCCGGAGGAGATGAATACGTCGTGACTAACACCAACGCCCCCAACTCTCCCTGCCATGTACCTGTTCTTGATGGAGTCTCTGAGTGTGGACTATCCGAGCTACCTAGCTCTATCCACTCAGATGACGAAACTGAGCACGACGCCTTCTTCGTGCAGACCTGTGTGGAGGAAGTGGAGAACGCCGAGTACCTCGCCCCACTGAAACCCCTACTCTCCATGAGGGTGGAAGACCCCGTGGACGAAGAGCTGGACCCTCGATCCAGGCTAAGGGAGTATGTGGACTCCAAGAGGAAGTTGGTGGCGAAAAAGCTATGCTACGCTAAGCCCACCCGCAGCTCATGGCCACTGAAGGAAGGACGTATGGGAGATCTATCCCAATTGAAGGAGGACCTTGAACAGAAGATCACCACCTGGCAAAGGGAGGTAGATCTTAAGCTCATGAAGAGCGTGTGGGGCGCCCATGAGAGGACCCCAGAGGAGGACGACCTCTCGGAGGAATGTGTATGTGAACCCCGTCGAGCGTGCCTATGTTGCCATCGTCCATCGGAGATGGTTGAACGAGACCTACTATATGCCTACCAAGGGTTGAAGGATACTACCAAGGGCGAAGAGTCGGTGGAGGATCACCTCCCGGCGTCTATTACTCAGGGGGCAAGCAACTTACACTCTGACGAGGACATGGAGGACAAGATCAAGCTATTGGACCCGCGGGTGCAGACACTTATAAGCGCCTATCTGGAGGTGTTTGGAGAGCTACCCCCTCCAGCCTCATGTGACAAGCTGGTACAGATGGACCTCAAGCTGAAACCCGAGTTCGTCGGTCACAAGATCCGGAGGAGACCCTATCCAGCTCCTAAAGAGCAGGCCGACGAGATTGAGCGACAGATACAAGAATGTATCGACGCTGGCCTAGTCCTGGAGTACAAGGACGGGGACTACCCCCAACACTGCAGCCCCTGTTTCCTGGTGGCTAAATCTGGGTCTACAGCCAAACGGCTGGTAGTGGACTACGGAGAGCTGAACAAGAAAACGCTGAACCAGTCAGGGTCCATTCCTAATATGGAGTCTACCCTTGAGAAGATAGCCTCCTGTTGCTACAAGACCAAGATGGACAAGAGGAGCAGATTCTGGCAAGTGGACCTGACGCCAACGCTCAGGAGCTACTAGCCTTCATCACCCCTCAGGGGAGGGTGTTCAAGTGGAAGGTCATGCCATTTGGCGTGGCCAACGCACCCGCTCCATTCCAAGAGCTGATGAACAAGATCTTGTCCATCCTACGAAGGAGACCTAAGGTGCAGGAAGTTATATCCCGTGGGGCCCAGATGGAAGCACACATCGACAATGTACGCCTCGGGACCAATACCCAGGAGGACCACCTAATCCTCTTGGGTGAGTTCTTTGCAATCTGCCAAGGGAACCACACACGACTCAAGCTGGAGAAGTGTGAGTTCATGCAGGAGACCATGCAGTACCTGGGGTTTGACGTTGGCTATGGGTGGTGGACCCCAGCGGCCTCTAAGGCCAAACCCCTGATGGACGCTAAGGTACGACACGAAGACCCCAAGAAAGGACTTCATGATGTACGCAGTTTCATTGGGGCGTGCAACTTCTATCGCCGCCATATCAAAAACGTCACCTACACCAGCGCCATTCTGACGGACTTGATCAAGAAGAGTACTACTTGGCGCTGGGGCCCACAAGAGCAACAAGCGTTTGACGAGCTCAAAGACAAGGTGGCCAACGCTAAGTGCTTGGGCGTGTCTAGGGCACAAGGGGAGATTATCCTGGTGACCGACGCCAGCAATGTGGGCGGTGGTGGAACGTTGTTCCAATGGCAGGCACTAGAGAAGGAGGAGTTCGCCTCGGCCATTTCCCAATGGGGGACGGAAGGTCTCAACCGAGATGGAACTCTCAAGCACAGCTACCCTGATGACAAGTGGGTCCTAGTACCTCTGGGCCACTGTAACTGGAAATGGAACCAGGCCAGGGGGAACTACTCCACCTATGAGCAGGAATTGCTCGCGGGTATGCTAGTGCTATCCTCAGTAGCACGACTGTTGGGGAGTAACTCTGTGGTCTGGCTGTGCAACCAAGAGCCGGTCCGCACTTTCCAGAAGGCCCCCCCACCTGAGAAGGCCAAGCTACGGCGCTGGTGGACCTACCTCAGTCAACTACGGCTGACGGTACACCATATCCAGGGAGTGAAGCACGAGTGTGCAGACTACATCAGCCGCAACAACTTCGACGCCCTGATTGGTGCCTGGTCTCAAGCGCTGGCTAAGGAGGCGTTCAGCCGTATGGACGTCCACTTGGACCTCAACATGACTATGATACGCCCCCTGGATGGACTCCAACAATCGGAGTACCTGAAGGAGTTTGGGGATATCTACAAGCGGCTGGAGAAACGCCTTGAACCCCTCCTGGTCAACCAAGATCAGTGGAAGAGGGACAAGAGCTACCTCTGGCACGAGGACCGCATCGTGGTACCTAGTGACAGAGTCCCAGCGCTGCTGAAGTGGACCCATGAGTGCAGCGGTCATGTGGGTGCTGACCGTACCCTGAGGCTATTCAAGCAGTGGTTCCACACTACGTGGACTGACGACCAACTGCGGGAAACCCTCCAGCCTATCGTGGACAAGTGCCCGTGCAGGTCCTGCAAACCAGGGGATATCAGGGACAGAGGTCTCTACCCGACCCTGCCCATCCCTCACTGTGCTAACAGTGTTCTATACGTGGACTACACGGAGATGCCGAAGTTCGGGGGCTATGACTTCGCCCTCATGGTAACCTGTGGGTTGACCAGGTTTACCAGGGTGTTCCCATGTACCAAGCACATTACCGGGGAGGAGACTATCAAGATACTCCTGGTTTTGTGTCTATGGGGCGCCCAAGGAGATCAACTCCGATGAGGATGTACAAGTACGCTCAGATACCGGCTCGTACAAGAGGGTCCTGAGATCCCTCAATGTCCAGGTGTCTACGCGGATCCCCTACTCGCACACGAGCAACCCCCTATGTGAGCGACAGATCCGTGTCCTCAAGGAGAATGTAAGGATATGGTGCAAAACTGAACGCACCAGAGACTGGGTGAGACTACTCCCCGTCATATCCTTGATGATGAACTCCCAAGAGAGTTCAGCTACTGGCTACTCGCCCCATGAGCTATTCCTAGGGCGCCCGGCGTGGTTCCTACATGCCCCCTATCCAGAGGACACCCATTCTTCTGTGGGTGAATGGGTCCAAGAGCAACAAGGGAAGGTGGACAAGGCCAAGGCTATGCTCCAGAGAGTGAGGGAGCATCAGTGGAACAAGAAGAACAAGCACCGAGTACCGGCTACCTACCAAGAGGGGGACTGGGTGCTGGTGCACCACAGCCAACTACCCGCCTGGCCACGCTCTACCAGCGACGACCCATACTTCGGGCCCTACAAGATTCTATCTGCCTTGGGCGGCTCAAGTTGCATGGTATAAAACGACAGAAAGTGCCCAAAATACAGGGCCTAAAAAAACATCAAAAGAAGCAATCTTTGGCTTGCAAAAAATCAAGCCGTTTTTGAAGCACCAAAAGAACTCTTATGTAAGGAATTTTGGCCTTTTCTTGGTTCTGATGGGTCCAAAAAATGCTTTTTTTGGGCCAATGGACTGTTCCTTGCGCGAGGCCTCGAGTAAGAAAAAGTCACTGCCATGTCTTTCTTGGAGGGCTTGATCCCGGCCAAGCCCCCCTTAAAACCCTTTTGTTGATGCTAAGACAAACTTAAGTGTTTTTTATCTCTCTTTTGTTGCCTAAAGTACACTTTCTCAAAGTAACTAGGGTTGTGACCCTAGCCCCCCATGAAGTTCACCCCTACCACTCAACTGAGCGGAGGTACCTTCCTTCATGGAGGATATACCGAAATGAAATAGGCATTTCATGCTTTAGGCCTTGGAGGTTAAGCCTAGTGGTCTCGGACCCCAAGACCCCTATACTCAATTGTTTCTACCACTTATTGTGGTCCTATTTTGTAACTGTTTCTGAATTCAGTTGCTTGGCCAAGTCATTTTCTGTGTGGTCCTGACATCTATACCCCACATTCCTAACCAGCACCATTTCACCCAAAAGAGTGCACATGAAGTGCCTAATGCTATCTCTGAGGCAAGAGTCAGACCAATTTTCATATAAAATCTTTTGTATTATCCTTTTGTGATTGAATCTTTGTGTATAAACCTGCTTTGTCTATCTGCAGCCCTTCTGTGTTACACTGGATTCCAAAAGAAATCATTGATTCGATCCACATCCTGTTCTTGCTCTACTTGCTGCTTTGGTTTGGTTTTTCAACTACAAAACCTGCAGGATTTCATCAAAAGATCTAGGGCATAAATCAAGGACATCTTTCTGGTAGCAGAGAGGGTCCCTTGTGACCTTTTGAACCGACCCTGAGAAGAAGTGCAGCACACAAAGCTCAACAACAAGTTCATCATGTCCACGCCAAGCATCAGGACCTGGCCCATCAGAACTGTCCAAGTGCAAATGGGCAGCATGGCCCACCCTATGAGTGAACCACCTTACCGAGCTCCACAACATCTCAGTGGCGCATCTGGGTCCCAAGGAGATCCAGAACGCAGAAGAGCGAAGAAAATAAAGGCCTTACCACCGAGGCCTTAGCGGCCCACGGTGGAGACAGCTTCAGTCATCTCCACAGACGTGTAGCAGCCTCAGTATCCAGATCCAACTGTCCGGCTTCATCCTCAACAGCGATTGAAGGCCCTGAGGAGTATGAGGAACTGAGGAAGAAAATGGATGAATACATCCTCCATGAGGAATACTACAAATCCATTCGTGGAGAAGATGGAGAGGAGCCATTGGCAGTACATGGATCCAGACCACGTACAGACCTAGGGTCCTACACGCACTCTGGCCCGCCGTCCGACAGAGCCGAGACTGCATCCCTGCCAAGACGACCAAGACCTGAGTATCCAAGACCATGTTGTCCAACCCCAAGGGCTCCCGAAGTAGGCCCGACTCGAGTTGAGGAACAACATCATCCAAGGCAAACCTACGGTGCCCTTGATCATACGGCCGAACTGTTGGCCAAACTCCTGTCTGGATCAGAAGATCCAGATGTGACGGCCCTATCGGAGGCCATTAAGGCTAAACTGGGTATTGCAGAACCCTTACCCAAGCCAGAGTTGCCCTCTCTCTCTCCAGGACTGAGTACCCTGGCCGAAGATCTTAAGAGATCAAGGGTCTCAAGGCTGTTGCCTAAGGTCACCTGCCCCAGCCCCTTCCACCCCCGTGCCAGGACTGTGCCCATGGCTGAACTACAGCACGTGCCTGTCACAGAGATTGAGAAAAGAGGGCTGTCAGCCCTGGCACCTCTTGCTGGTGTGTCGCCTTCAGGCCTAACTCCGGGGGGTGGGAAGACGGGCAGACCTATTGCCCAGGCGAACATCCAGCTGGAACTGCCAGATTTCGACCCCAAAAATCTGCCCGAATGGGCAGAAGAATTTGCAGAGTTCCTTTTGCTGACTGGCCAATCCCATGTGGATGTGGCCACCAAATGCTCACTGCTGAAACGCTCATGCAAAAAGAAATTTTTGCAAAAACAGGTGAAACAGATTGTGAAAACCTGTTCTACCTGGGCAGAGGTACTCCTGAGGTTGGAGAAAACATTTCCAGTCTATGAGACTGACCTCAGCGTACGCACACAGATCGAGGAGCTACCTATGCTCCCTGAGTTTCCATCCGCTGCGCGAATTTCTGAATATGTGTGCGACTTGGAGTACTTGTTTTCGAGGATGAATGTGGGCTCCTACGGAGCCACTGAGCCCCACCTGTGGCTCATGAGTAAGATCCCCCAACGTACGTGGGATGATTGCCGCTCCACCTCTGAGAGGAAGAGCAGGACCCACTCGTACGATGAACTGGTGGACCTCTTGATTGAGCTAGCTCTTGAGAGAGAGAACGACTCCCACATGGAGAAATTCTTCAAGAAGCATTTGGGTCGAGGTGGTACCCCTACCCCCGAATGTGGCGAAGGGAAAGGGCCTAAAAATCCCACTAACACCAACCAGGGAGGTGGTAAAGGGAGGGGTAACCTACGTGCCATGAATGAGGTTAAACCTGATGCAGGTACACCCCCCCTGTTCTACTGCAAACCTGTCAATGACAAGGGGGGACCTTGTCATGCCTCTGACTGCGATCTCCGCAGTGGCTGTATGCTGCAGATGAAACGTCAGCAGCATACCAAAGATGGGAAACCTGTGACCCATCAGGACCATTTCAGGTGTACCATCACCTGTGGTTACTGTGGCAAGCGTTGTCACTACGAGGACGAAGGCCACATCAAGAAACGCGAGAGTGACAAACTCAAGCGTCAGGAGGCGGAACGCCAGAAGACCCAAACGCCCACCAGAAATCCCCCGAATGGGGATAAAGGTAGTAAAGGAGGTGGCGAGGGGGGTTGCAAAAATGGACCCCCTAACCCCCAGAGGCGCTCATCAGCGCCCGTTGCTACACCAACTCCTGCTGCTACACCCGCTCCTGCCGCAGGTGACCCGGAGAAGCGCCCCCAAGGGGATAACGCTACCCCTGAGGGGAATAATTCCAAGAAGAGGCGCTTGGCCTGGATGGCCAACTCCCTCATTGCTGCAGGGCTGGATGTCAAGTTCCCTGATGAGGAGTAGGGGGGCGGCTCCGAAGAGGAGGACTTGGTTTTCTGGATCCTCGTGAAAATCGGGGATCAGGTTTTTCGAGCGGTGCTTGACACCGGTGCAACACTTTCCATAGTGGCCCGGCGCCTGCTAAGGACTTTCAAGAAAACTAAGACCGTGGCCATAAGAGTAGGGGATGGGCGTACCATCCATTCCTTGGGGGGGGTCGATGTGACTATATGTCTGGGCGACGAAACCGTGACCCAACACTGCAGAGTGCTGGACACCGACGCCTTTGACATCGTCATTGGCACCGACTTCCTATGAAGAAACCCTCAGGTAAAAATGCTGTCCCTCCAGCGTCCCTACTCTTTGCACTGCGACTTTGGCAGTGGGCTATTCTCCGTACCTTTGGAGCTGTCAGGACGAAAAGAGTCTGGGCTGCGCTACGCATCCAAGACTAACTATCGTACTGAGAACTACCAATTGGCCCGTCACGTTCTTGAAAATGGACTGGCGGCCCTTCAGGTAAACCTGGATGAGATCCAGGTGGAATGGTTTGCGAGCCAACAACAGCACATCATGCAGTTGTACTGCTCGAAACAACTGAACAATGCTTTCCGTTTCTTCTGGAAAGCAATGGGCCTAGCGTATGCTAACCCTCCCTTCTCCCTGCTCGGGAAAATTCTAACCAAAATCGCTTATGAGGGAGGAAGGGTTGTTATGTGCACCCCTGACTGGGGTTGCTCTGGTGAACATGCTTACTGGCGCCGTATGCTAGATCGAATGATCGTGGGAAGAGTGCAACTCCCCGACGGCCCCATCTATGTGCCTGAGGACTCAGACACAGCTATGCAGGCCCCTGAGTGGGCCAGTTTCCTGTCCATCGTCGATGGATCTCTCAATCCTGTACCCCTGTGTGACCTAGACCAGGTGCTACTGAAAGAGGTCATGGCCGAAAATCGTGGCCTGACCCTTTATGATCTCAAAAATCGATCTCCTGAGCACCTATCTGCCACACTTACAGGGTGTGAGTCTCCCGATGACTATCTGGAACCTGCAGCTGTAAAAGAGGATGCCGACGACCAACTGTCTGAGATCGCCAGCACTATTCCTTCTGTTGATCCCAGCTGTGTTGACCTAAAACATAGTGCCTTCCTAGCCCAGCTGTTGCTAGAGGAGGTAGAGCTAGAGTCAACCTCTGAACCCGCTTCCCCTGTTGGGAAGCCAGTGCTACACATGCAGCCTATGCACACAGGTGAACCCGTGGCCCGGAGTGCTGATGCTCTGGCGCGGCCTGCTGCTAATAACATGCCATTGTCTGAGCATGACACTCAGGAACTCCGGCGGCTGTTGTACCTGAAGGCCGAAGGTATTGAGCGCCAAGAGCGGCTGCAATACCTCAGACAGACCTGGAAATCCTCCATCTGGTCTGAGGAGGACGATGAGTCCTATACGCTTCCTGATCCTGAGATACCTCTAGTGTATTCTCTGCACTATGGGCAGCAATGTCCCCCTGAGTGGGACGATGGTACTGTGCCTGCCGAAACTGCTGATCGGCAGAAAAAGAAAGAACATGGAAAAAGCAACCTCCATGCTGAGGAGGATTTCCTTCAGAAACTCGAGAGTCTTAACCTTGACCCCCGCCTGAAGAAACTGCTGATAACCTATGAGGAGGTGTTCGGCGCCTTGCCGCCTCCCCTTTCTTGTAAAAAACTGGTCCAGATGGACCTGAAATTGAAACCTGAATTTGAAAAGACGCGAGTGAGGCGTCGTCCCTATCCCGCTCCACAGGAACAGGTTGAAGAAATCGAGCGCCAGATCCAAGAATGCATTGATGCTGGCCTCGTTGAAGAGTATAAGCACGGGGACTATCCCCATCACTGCAGTCCCTGTTTCCTTGTTGCCAAACCAGGGTCGACTGCCCTACGTCTGGTTGTAGACTATGGTGAGGTCAACAAGAAAACCCAGAACCACTCAGGGAGTATTCCTAACATGGAAAACATCCTGGAGCGTATTGCCAAATGCCGGTACAAGACCAAAATGGACAAACGCTCTGGTTTCTGGCAGGTGGACCTAACCGCCGCAGCTCAGGAGCTGTTGGCCTTTATAACCCCTAAGGGTCGTGTCTTCAAGTGGAAGGTTATGCCTTTCGGGGTGGCTAATGCCCCAGCGCTCTTCCAGGAGCTTATGAACAAAATTTTGTACATACTGAGGCGCAGGCCTCTAGTACAAGAGTTGATTTCTCGGGGTGCAGAAATGGGGGCTCACATCGACGACGTGAGTTTGGGTACTAATACCAAAGAGGACCATGTCCTTCTCCTCCGTGAATTTTTCATTGTCTGTCAAGAAAACCATCTCCGAATCAAACTCGAAAAATGTGAGTTTATGAAAGAGGAGATGGAGTATTTGGGTTTTGACGTGGGGTATGGCTGGTGGAAACCAGCCGCGTCTAAGATGCAGCCCCTACAGGACATGCAGATTCGCGATGACCCTAAGAAGGGTTTACACTATGTGAGGAGTTTTGTGGGCGCCTGTAATTTCTATCGGCGTCACATCCACAATTTTACTTACTCCTCTGCACCCCTCACTGACCTAATCAAGAAAACTACTCCCTGGAGGTGGACCTCCAGAGAGGAAGAATGCTTCCCGGAGTTGAAGAAGAAGATTGCCTCCTCCAACTGCCTGGGAGTGTTCCGCCCTGAGGGCGAGATAGTCCTGATCACTGATGCCAGTGATGTAGGGGGGGGAGGTACGATCTACCAATGGCAGGAGCTTAACCCCGCTGAACTAACCCACTGCCATTATCGTACTACTGGACTGAACCGTGATGGTTCGTTGAAACATGACTATCCTACCAGTGAGTGGCGACTGGTGCCACTGGGACACTGGAATTGGAAATGGAACCAAGCGCATTCCAATTACAGCACCTATGACCAGGAACTCCTGGCCGGTATGTTGGTGCTATCGTCACAATCCCGACTCCTGGGATCTAACCCTATTGTCTGGCTGTGTGACCAGGAGCCTGTGAAGTCTTTTCAGAAGGGCCCACCACCAGAGAAAGCAAAGCTAAAACGGTGGTGGACTTACCTGAGCCAGTTCAGGCTGACAGTGCATCATATCCCCGGGATAAAGAATGAACTGTCTGACTATATATCGCGCAACAACTTCGATGCGCTTATTGGTGAGAGCTCTGAGGCGCTCGCCAGAGAGGCTTTCCAGCGTATGGATGTCCAGCTTGACCTGTCCATGCGCACTGCTGGAATCCTGGAGGGTTGGAGTCTAACCGACTATCAGTCAGAGTATGAAGAAATTCTCCAAACCCTCAGCACTGGTCTTGAACCCCGTGTCATTGACGGGCACCAGTGGTATAAAAACAATCAGTACCTCTTCTACCAGGACCGAATTGTGGTGCCTGAGGCACGACTGGATGGGTGCCTACAGTGGTCCCATCTCAGTTCTGGTCACACTGGTGCTAATCGTTCAGTGGACTTCTTCCGTGAATGTTTCTACTCTAGTCTAACCCTGACTGAACTGAGGTCGCGTATGCAGACCATTGTGGATGCTTGTGGCTGTCATGCCAGCAAGCAGAGCGACAGTAGGGATAGGGGCCTGATCTCCAGCTTACCCATACCCTATTGTGCTAACTCTCTTCTCTACGTGGATTTCATCCACGGCCTACCACGCTTTGGCGGCTATGATAGTTGCCTCGTGGTCACCTGTGGTCTATCTTGCTTCACCCGTGTGTTCCCTTGCACTAAGAAAATCACAGGTGAGCAGACTGTGAAAATGTTGGTCGAACAATGGTTCGAACCCTATGGAGCACCTAAGCAGGTGCACTCTGATGAGGATGTACGCATCCGCAGTGACACTGGGTGGTACAAACGAGTGCTAAATGCCCTCAACGTGGAGGTAACCACAGGTGTGCCCTATACCCACACGTCTAACCCTCTCTGTGAGAGACAGAACTATGTGGTGGAGCAAAACTTAAGAATCCTGATGAAACAGGAGCGCACCAAGGACTGGGTACGCCTAGTGCCCTGGGCAGTGCTGACCATGAACTCACAGCGGAGCTCTTCTATGGGTTTCACCCCCCACGAACTGTTCCATGGAGGACGACCTGCTTGGTTCTTCAAAACCCCCTTTCCTGAGGACTTCAAGAGCCCTGTGGGAGATTGGCTGGAACACAAACAGTCTCATGCTAACCAGGCTGGTACTAACCTGAGACACATTCGTGACCGTGAACAGAGCCGACGGAACCGCCTACGGCGACCTGCCAGCTTCAAGGTTGCTGACCTTGTTTTGGTACACCATTCACGCCTACCCTCCTGGCCACGTAACTGCCTACAGGACCCTTACTTTGGACCCTATCGTATCATCAGGATAGATGGATCCAGGATCCATGTCAGGTGCAGTCCACGTCTAGGTGGTGAACTGCTGTGTGCACCTAAGCAGTTGAGGCACTATCACTCCCCTGACGACTTGTCTTGGGATGAGTGGCGCCTCAGCGACAGTGAGGTTGAGCGTATAGACCTAGAGAACGCTGCCAGTCCAGAGGAGGCAGACGAACTCGAAGAGATGACTGCCGATGAGAAGGCAGTCGATGGTTACTACGTGGTTGCAGGTATTGCTCGCCACGAGTATAAACAGGGCTGGAAATTCCTAACCCTGTGGGATGGCTATGGGTTATCTGAGGCGACCTGGGAACCTATGTCAGCCTTCATACAACCAGATGGGAGTATCAACCCCATCTTCCGCACTTACCTCGTTGAGAACAACGAGGGGCAGCTCCTAACCCGTGCTGAGACTATGTCCCAGCGTAAGAAGCGAAACTAATTTCCCTGTGTCAGTCTACTGACAGGTGCAGTGAGCACTCTTCTGCAGACGTGCCTGTGTATGGGTGTAAGAGCAGTTGTCACAGTTGCCCCGCATTGCATCGCAAGACAGAACCGTTAGCCCCCCATGACAACCACTCCCTGGCCGAAGGCCATTGGTTTTTTCACAGACTACTCCTTACTGAGCACTGCACTGACCCTGTCTGTGCCCTGCAGACCCATGCCTATGGTTTCCAGCGTGGGCCAGGTGGCCGCTTATCAGGATTGCAGCCACCCAGCGAGTGTATGCCTTGTTGACCATGTGTTGCATGGGAACTGCCCTGATGTAATGACCTTGGGGAGCCAACGAAGAACGGTGGCTTACTACACCAGGGAGGAATGACAAGCAAGGTGTTATGAGGCAAGGTGTGTCTTCCCTCCTTGGGGACAAGCGAGCCCACAGTTAGGACCCCTGACTGGTCCAGACCCATGGGGTTCTACCCTTCCTTACAGGGTTTACCATACCCCTATGTGTGCTACGTATGTCTGTGTGTGTCTCACTTCTCTCCCCGGCGTGGCTCCCGGAGACCGGGCTTCGCTGACGTCGGACCGAAGGTCCTAATCAGGTACTAGTACCACTCCTCTGGTGCCCAATTTCTGTGCTGGCGCCTATCCTTGGGGGAAGACGGCAAAAGCCCTACCTACTAGAGGGGAGGGGTGGCCAAGTGTGCTAAGGGCATACACAACGCCCATTTTTGCTACAGGCCAAAAGGTAACGCACTCCCCTGCCAACGAGGAAAAGCACGCGGGACAGGAGACACCACTACACTACACTCACTAACGCCAGCACCGGCCTTCGAAGGCAGGGTGAGCACTCATCACTTGAACTCAACTCCTGCCAGGCCTGCTGACCCTAACCCCTACACACGCTACTGGGTGCTGCTGTCAAAGATGTCGCGGGCCCTAATGACCCTCCTGTGAAGAAGACAAGAGAACACAGAGCTGCTAAGCAACTGTGGCCTAACAGGGGACGCCACAACGCCTTTCCCCTGCTAGGGCTTGGAGGGAAGGGGTGCTCTTGTTGTGTGCACAGCGCGGATGTCGATGAGGTCGAACTGCCCTCGCCACTCCTGGTTGAGGCACAGTCAATTGATTTGTGATCAGCGCCCCTGTTTTGCTGGGGCAGAAAAATGGGATAGCCGCCGAAGGCAGCTGCTGCGTGCACCAATCACCCTGAACCTTTCCCACCTGTACAATAGAGGCAAATGAAGGGGTGTTTGCGGCGGAGGAACCAAGCCACACTCCACGTATTATACGCTTCTCAGTGTGACCTATAATACACTGTCCGCAAACACGCTGATTTGTGATCAGCTCCCCTGTCAAGCAACCAAGCGTTAAGAGACTCCTCAGGTTCTCTTAAAGAACGTACCGAGGAACCCCTGGGTAACCTAAACAAGGTTTACCGTGCGCAATTCGCGTGGCCTACCCTTTAATGCATCATGTGCACGCAGGGAAGGGAGGCAGAACCATTTCCTCACTGACTCAACCAGGAGGTGAGCTCCTCCTGGGCTAACCTACCTTACTCACCATGCATCGTGTGAATGCCGAAGTGAAACGAACACAAAACAAGCCTAAGCGTTTTAAGCAACCCTACTTTAACGCTACGGCTACACACGAACAAACACTTTTTTTACTTACCTGTGAAGAGAAAACAAGGGTGAATTGGGGTACAGGGAAAGCGTCACAGCGTGTGGATGCCTCGATTAGGCACATGCATGGCGAGCACAGCGCATATTCTAACCCTACGTGCGCGCTGCGCCCTCCATTCGCATCGCATACCTTTCATTCCTGTTTTGACCTGTGCAGAGCACGAGCGAAGAACACCCGACCCCCCAACGAACACAGCGTTGACAAACCTAATGTTTTGACGAAACAACCAACACAAACGCAATGCGTGCGTGTGAGATGACACTGACATACCTGAGAAGTGGGTTGTTCACCTGCTCTGTGGTGTGGGTTGAATTTGAATACTTTTCTCTGAAGTTTATAAAAATTTTGATGCAACCGTGCAAAAATTTCCTTTAGAACTTTAAAAACTACGGCTCCTACCTTCTTTTTTAAAAGCCGTTTACGCTTGCGCAACCCTATTTTTGAGGTCCGCTTCCTTTGCGCTTGTCTGCGACTTTGAGTTATGTGTAAAAATGACGATTTCCCGCGTGGTTTCGTTGATTTTTAACGATTTCACTTGCTAAATCGCAACCCCTTCCGCTAAACCGCAGGAATCACTCCCTGTCGGTTACATTTTCTATTTTTTCCAGCTCCTGGAGGTTTGTGTCCTCCATTGGGAGTATTGCTCCGCCCTGGCCCTTGGTCAGGACGTTTACTAAAACGCTGTTTATACAGCAATAGCCGTCCGCATCAGAGCGTTCGACTGTACCCTAGTGGGCAAGCATATGTGCTCTAGGGAGGGAGTCCTGGGTTCAAACCCCACTACCCCCAAACTTTTTCCAAAAGTTTTCGTCGCACGCCGGCGACGTTTGAGGAATGCCCCATCGAAGGGACATCATTCACGGTACATTACACTGTTTTTCAAGGGTACCTACAGTGTGATAGGCTTCTATGAAGTGATGAGGATGTTTTTGGTAAGTTTAATGCATTTTCTGAGGTAATTTTGGGAATATTTGAGCCTTTTTCCTTGGTCCTACTAGCATAGCTAACTAGTACTCCAGGGGGGAGTAAGAAAAAGTCCCTGCCCTGTCTTTCTTGGAGGGCTTGATCCAGGCCAAGCCCCCCTTAAAACCCTTTTGTTGATGCTAAGACAAACTTAAGTGTTTTTTATCTCTCTTTTGTTGCCTTCTTAAAAGTACACTTTCTCAAAGTAACTAGGGTTGTGTGTAAGTGCGGCTAGCCCCATCTGCTCAGATTTTCAGACATTCTGCCCAGATTGGCTACATTTTGGTCATTTTCTTTGCTTCGGCGGAATTGCCGCCTCGCAGCTCAGTCACAGGATATTTCCTATATATTTCTGATATGCCGGATTTGATTCCGCGGTCCATTTCCCGTAAATCCGCCGCATTCCGCTATTTTAGCTGGAATCGCCATTTGCCGCTGGCGCGCGCTCGCGGGCCTGATCGGCCATACAATTTTACATAAATGGATTATTTAAATTCATTCGGACAGTTTTGGACACTCAGATGTATTTAGAATAATTCCCCTCAATTTTCTTCATAGACTGGGATTTTCTGCCGGACCACAATCAGCATGGACCTTGCCTCTGTTGTCGCTGCTCTCGCCTCCGTTGGTGTTCGTGTATCCGGTTCCAACCCCAATAACAACATCCAGGGAGACTCCTCGCGTGCCTGCCCCACTGGTCTTGCCGGCCCCGAGCCCTCCGGCACCCACAACGACCCAGGGCAGCACTTTCATGGTAGCAGAGGCTACCTGAATGTTGTTCCTTTGGTGTCCCAACCACAGCTAGCCCCTCAGTACGACCCCGCAACCTCCGGAGACGTAACGATCACGCTCCCGTGGTGCTGTGCGAACGAGGCCTTGAGAGGAATGCCGTGCGCAAGCCCAAATTGCCCAAGAAGGACACAAATCAGCAGCTGTGGAGGCCCAGATTACAATCAAAATCCCAGTCGAAATTGGCCATCAAGCAGCTGGAATCTCCCAGCTTACGCTAATGGCAACGCTCCGGTGGAGCTTACGGACCTGGCAGGTACTAATACTCCCTACCAATGTCCACATTTCGAGACCATCGATGCCGACATTGACGACATTGAGATGGGTGGTCCAGGTGAGGTACCAACCTATAATCGACCAGCCTCATGGGCACAATGGGACAACCATTTGTCTTCGGAAGTGGCCCGTAACCTTGAGGCGCTTGAGGCCCTGTGTCTATTAGCCACGTCTAAGCTGATAGGACAAGAAAGAATCGCCTCTGATTTTTTATTTGAATATTTTTTCCTCCTTCAAGAAGAAATTAATACCAGGATGTGGTGGTGTTCTCAAGAAGATGAATCTTTTGCCATTTTCTTGCAGATCTGGGAGGCAAGCCCCTTCCCGAAGGAGAAGACCAAGGCACCGGTTGCCGGGCCCTCCGCCCCTCATCCCTCTGTTTCCATCCGCGACGATTTAGCCGCCGCGGTTGAGGAAGGAATCTTAGAGGCAGCTAGGCAGGCAAGCCTGGAAATTAGGACTGAAGGAGCTCCCCAAGTGGACTCCTGGCTGCGAACCACTGAGATTAGCGGTCCGACAGCCTGCTCAGGCCCTTCAGGACACGGTATGTACTGTCCTGCCGACTGCTCTTGCAGATCTCAGCGAGACTCTGAGCTCCAATTGCTCAAAGATCAAATGCAACTCATCATTCAGACTTTGGGAATTAAAGATCTTTTCAAGACCCACATGAGGTCTGAGGGCGCATCATCGGTGGATCAGGCAACAGATCCGTCGGAGGAGGCGACAGAAATTTTTTCGATTGCTCCTTCGGTGGACTCTAAGACCACCGATGCACGGATCAGCAGGACTAAGTTAAAGGAAAGGGTAACAATCTCTCGATCACAGACTAGATCGGCGAAGGCTAGGACTGAGGTTCAGAATGCCAAAAGAACTGCCTCCCGTACTACCCTTCCTGCTGTTGATTCCAATGCAATTGCCCAGATGTTGCTCGCCCAGACCCTCGCCGGAGCTGGTGTGGCTAATGATGCCGCCAAGGTGTCTGCCATTACGGCCGGTGTTGGGCTGGATTCACTCCTAAATCCTACTTCATTGCGACTTCGTCAGGTTGCCAAGCAACCGAAGTATAATGGGAACCCCAGACGTTGGCCTCAGTTCCAACGGGAATTTAAACTGTGGGTTAAGACTCAAAAGCTCCAGGATGATCAGTTCCTGATGGCCCTCCTGGACTGTCTTGAGGGAGCGCCGGCCAATACTTGGCTCAGAACCTGGAGTGATCGTGAAGATTCAAGTTCCCCCCTTACCTTTGATGAGGTGTGGGAACAGTTGGAGGTACGTGGATCCCGGCTGCCTGAGGACCATTACCACCAGATGTTGAAGAATTTTCCCTCATTCTCGCGCTTAATCTTGCACGAAGTGCAGGACAAGAGACAGCGCTTCTGGAATCTCGTAGAAGAATCTGAACATTCAGGCGAAAAATTTTCCAGTGCCGAGCTGAAAAATCTGATTTTTGACAAGATCCCCTCAGAAACCGCCGCCACCCTTCGGAATCGACAGTCCGAAGAAAAGGTCAAGACCTGGTGGGCGGAGATCGATGGCTTTGACGCCTCGGCCAACCGGTTTATCGTCAGGGAGGCACTTCAAAAGTGCTCCCCCACGTCGTTTACCAAGGTGAAATTCACTGAAAACACGTGGAAAATCAAGTTCAATGAACACGAGGATCGGGACTTGTTTGTCCAAGTCCTCAACAGGGGAGTAAGCTTCCATGGAAATCGTCTGAAGGCCAGGAACTGGGTGTTCTCGTTTACTCCGCAGGAACTGTGGGAAGAGGTTGAGAGGCTCGCTGACGCCGCCAATCAAAATTTTCATGAGGGTCTTGGGGGAAACAGGAATACCCAGCAAAACACCCAAAATGGGGCCCAAAAGGGCAACAAAAAGGTGAATGACACCCGGAATGTTCAGGATCATTGTGGCATCTGCCTTCTTCTAGGTTCTACGAACCGAGCTAAGACGCATTCCACTGCTAATCACCGATGGTCTGCTTACGATCACAAGGTGATTGGTGAAAATGTCAGTAATCCTCAGAATTCAGACAGGAATGACAGGCAGGTGCATGGTGCCAAGGGGGGAAAGGGTAATTCGACTCCCTCCGGTGGGAACAAAAATACTGGAGGCCCTGGCGGGTCCCAAGGCAAAGGGAATCGGACTCCATCCGGTTCCGGTGGACAGCCAAATGGCCAGACAAGTCCCAATTTCAACACCGGAGGCGGAAATCGAAATCCAGGCCAAACCCCTCAATCCGGTACAAACAAAGGAAATGCTCCAGGATCACAGGGTAAAGGTAAGGGAAATCCTTCGGGAACCCCCTTCTCTGGTAAGGGCAGAGGGCGTGGCGACGGTGGTGGCCCATCATCCGGCGGCCGTGGCCGTGGACGTGGAAAGGGAAATCATCGTGTGGATCAGGTCTCAGGTGCAGACCAGGTGTCTGATGCGGATCGAGATTACGTCGAAAATGCTCTGAATCCAGCGGATGATCCGTTCCAAGATGAATGGATCGACGAAACAGGCTGTGTTCACAACGTTAACGCAGCCGCTGGAGGTCAGAACGCCTAGGGGAGCCACGAAAATCGTCCCTCCCCAGGCGATTTCAGGCATGATCCCCAAATTCCTGATCGACCATTACTTGATGTAGGGTCGCTTGTCTCCTCTCCCCTGGATCCGGCAGCGGATCCTTCTGTTGTAGTGGACGAGGTTGGTGTACAGTCCAAGCACAGGGCTCGACAGTTTGTCACAAAGCTGTGGGTCTCTGATTGCAAGGGAAATTTCCACCTCGCCACTTGTTTGTGTGATAATGGATCAGAGGTAAATCTCCAATCCAACTCCTTCTTACCCGACGACTGCGTGTTTGAGTCGCCTCATCCTGTTACCCTCGAGGGAGTTTCTGGACATTCTCTCGCAGGTGGGCAACGCGGTTGTTATATATCCACCCATTTGGTCGCTCAAGACCTTTGGGAAGAGCAAAATGTGGAAGAAGTTGTCCTTAAGGATGACTACTTCTACCGTGCTGACATAAAGTATGACCTTTATTTGGGGCATCCTTGGCTTCGCAAGAACAGGGTAGCGCCCGTAGGTCATCGTCGTTGTTTTTTGCTGGAGTCAGGTCCTTTGGAGCGTCCTGAATTTCGTTTTTTGCACGCAGGGTTTAAAAGTGCAGAAGAATTTTTGAAGCAAAAGGTGACACCAAAATTTGGTGAAGATGTCACCATTGCAGAGGTGAATGGGAGTGCCGATTACTCCCAGGAGTTAGAATGTCTTCGTAGGGACTCCCAGCCACGACGCCCTTCGCGCTGGCACTCTTCATCCTACAGAGTTGTCGACAAATGGCGCGATGCAATTTGTGAATACTTCCATGAACATCATTCATTTTGGCCTCAGTATGATGCATTTGCTAACCGTACGAACAAGCGCTTTGATAAGCACTTCAGCGACGCTTGGACCCACAAATGGGACAAGAAGTGGTGGATTAATCCTCCGTTTCACTTAATCCAGCAGGTCATCCACAAAATCAAGCAAGATAAAACCCAGGCAATTTTGGTTGTGCCCTTGTGGGACGACAAGCCTTGGTTTCAGGAATTACAGGACATTTGTGTTGATTACATCGAACTTCCCAGGAAGATTAAGCTGTATGCCAGGGACGACACAGGTCCCCTGCCACAGCGCTCCTGGAGTTCGCTTGCATTCCTGGTGGATGGAAAGCTTTCTGACTCTAATTCTGCTGATTCTAGTACAGATTCCTGTGTTGCGTCTGAATCTGAGGTTGAGCGTGGTACTGATGATGAATCTATTTTTTCTGATTTTTGTCCGTCAGATACCCAAGGTGATTCAACGACCAATGGATCCGCCTCGACTCCCTCTTCCCCAATACGGTCGACATCCAAAAGAATCTTCAGTGCACGGGCGAGGAAAAATCTCCAATCGCGCCGCAAATTCAGAGTTTTTTACGAAAAACCCCCTGTGGAAGCTTTCATGGATCCTTTCGAGGAGCTGGATCGCGAAGAAAATCTCTGGGATTTCGACACAAGACCCACCTATCTTCAGGAGGCAGTTGATACGGACCTGTTTAGGGACATCCGTAAGAAGATTCTGCCTGCCAAAGCCGAAGAAGTCGCCAAAGTTTTTTCGACAGTAATTCCTGGCGATCAGGTGGACACTGAATTGTGTTCCAAGTCAAGAGAAAAGATTTTTGAGGAACGGAAGGACACAACCCTTTCAGGGAAGTTGATCAAAGACCCCCCTGTCCGTGGACAGTTCGGTGAAGCCTTCATCGAGCTTCGTGAAGGGTACAAGGCAAAAAAACAGCGCCCTTATGAAAATCATGGACACAAACATGAGATTCTCAGAAAAATCATCGAGAGAAATCTCAGGGAATTTGGTTGGCTTGAGGGTTGTATGACCAGCGAATGGTGCTGTTCACCGTTCACAGTCCCGAAGCCACCGCCTGCAGACCAGAACACCATAGATGGTTGGCGAATGGTTGTTGATTTTCGCAATCTCAACGCCGAAACCAAGGCGGATTCACACCCCCTGCCCCTCATTGAGGAGGAAATCGCCAAGAGGGCAAGAGGTCGTTTGTTCTCTGTGCTGGATCTCCGTCACGGCTTTCACCAAATGCCGTTGAGGAAGGACAGCAGACCTCTTACCTGTATGTGCACGCCATGTGGCCCAGTCCAATGGACCGTCATGCCCATGGGATTGAAGAACGCCCCCTCATTTTTTCAAAGAATGATGGAGGATGTGCTGTTCACAACCCATCCTGAGCTTCGTGCCTTCGTGAGTGTGTACATAGATGACATAATCATCGCGACGGAGGGGGAGGGACTGACCGAAGCCGAGCTGGTGGCCCTACATGAGAAGCAGCTGAACCAAGTTTTGGATATTCTTGACGCCAATCAGCTGATTTGTGGGCCAAAGAAGGGAAAATTGTTTTTAAAATCAGTCGAATTTTGTGGTTCTCTCCTAGAGAATGGCACTCGACGACCCAGTCCAGGGAAGCTCGTCGCTATTCAGAAGTGGAAGCGCCCTGAGACGATCACGGAGTTGCGAGGATTCCTAGGTTGTTGCAATTTTTACCACACTTTTGTGCCGAATTATGCCAAATTTGCTGCCCCCCTCACTGAATTATTGAAGGTAGGGAGAGATGCAGGCAAGGCAGGTTCAAAGGTTCGTGTCAAGTGGACTGACGAGTGCGAGGAGGCCTTCCATCACTTGAAGGCAGCCCTCTGCGAAGTCGCCACGTTGCATGTTCCCCAATTTGACAGACCCTTCTACATTAGGACCGACGCATCTAGGTACGCGATCGGAGCTGTCCTTGAACAGGTTGATGAAGCCACCGGCGATCATTACCCTCTTGCATTTTGGTCACGGAAGCTAGCCCCACGCCAAATGCAATGGTCGCCGCGTGAGCAAGAGACTTACGCCATCATCTGTGCTTTAAAAAAGTACCAATCGTGGGTTGGCACCAATCGAGTCGAGGTCCTGACGGATCATCGATCTCTGGAGTATTGGGCCACCGAACACATTGATACTGTCGCGAGCCCAGCTGGCCGACGGGCCAGATGGCACGAATTTCTCTCTCTGTTTGACCTCCATGTGTCGTATTTGCCTGGTAAACATAACACGGTAGCGGATGCTCTGAGCCGATGGGCTTACCCCGCCTCAGAGGGGCTGCAAAGTACCAACATCCATGGTACGGAGCAGGACCGCCATGTAATCATCGAATGGGATCAGGAAGAAAAGAAACTCATTCGACGTGCATGCATGCAGTGCGCTGTTAAACAGCACGCATTGCCGTGTCACGACATCACGGCCATCACAGATCCGGCGCATGCTCACGAGATCTGCACCAAAACGCTGAAAGTCGTGGAAAAAGTCACCGATCCCTCCTCAGGGAGTGTGAAACGGTTTGACTATACCCGACAAGTAAGTCGATTTCGGTTGATCGAGGGCATTAAGCGTCGAGATCCGGCCAAAACTCCACCCCTGCCTAAGGATTCCCTGATCATCCGTGACTGGACGTCCGATTACCTGCAGGATCCCATGTTTAAAGAGGTCTTTGGAAATCTCAAATCCAAAGATGCTCACAGGGATGGGATTTTTGCAGAGTACTCGTTGGATGGGGGGAAGCTGTGGATGGAGGGTAAATTGTGTGTGCCAGACGCCCTAGCCCCCCGAGTGTTAAACTGGTGGCACAAATGGGAGTCCCCCCACGCACATGGCCGTCGACTGTGGTCGATGATTAAGCATAGGCTGTTTGGATCGAGGCTCTACACTCATTGCATGAAAGTAGCAGCCGGATGTGCCCAATGTGCTGTCTCGACGCCCCCCAGCGCGAAGAAGCACGGCCATCTGAGGCCTCATCCTATTCCGGAGCGTCTCTTTAACAGAGTCACCAGTGATTTCTTCTATCTCGGTGAACTCGATGACGAAGAGTGCCATTGGACTAACAAAAAAGTCAATGGTGTGCTCCTTATTCAGTGCCGTCATTCCGGCTACATTCAAGTGTTGCCTTGCAACATTGAGTCGATGACTGGCAAGGCTGCCGCCAAATGGTGCGCGCAGACCTGGATGGGAGGCTGGGACGTCCCATCCGAGGTGGTCACGGACTCAGGCAAAGAGTACACCTCCGAATGGTGGAGAGAATTGTGTGCTCGCCTTGGAATCCACCAACTCAGGTGTGAAATCCACTCGCATCGAGCGCTGCCTGGCGAAAGAGCCGGCCGCTCTGTTATAAATATGCTTCGTAAGGAGCTCGCGAGTGAGAAGGATTTCCACTGGCTTGAAGTTCTCTTCGCATTGCTTCGCCGTTACCACAACACGCCTTTGTATCATGGCCTTTCTCCAAATGAAATTGTCTTTGGACGAAAGAAGTGTTGGTGGAACATGCCGTTGAATAATCCTCGCCCCTGTAAGGATGCTTCGCTGTTTTTGGACGAAGTCCAACGAGCAGATAAATCTGTGTCGAAATTAATCGAGAAGCATCAGGCTGACTGGCTTTGGGTTCAAAATCAAGGTCGAAAAAACCCCAACAATTTTGAAGTCGATGATCGAGTTTGGCTTCGAAAATCCGAAACCACCCTGGACGGAGATGACAAGCTTCTTCCCTTGTGGGAGGGGCCATTCGCTGTTACAGCGCGTCTTGGGGAGAACAGGTGGAGGATCCGTGTGGATGTCAGCAGGGAAATTGACGTTTCGGGCGATCGCCTCAAGAGAGAGATCCCCTCCCCCAAGGATCGAGTTAAACCCCTTTTTTGGACTGCAAAACACTTGTCCGATCGGGTAATCGAAGGGGGAAAGTACGAACTCAAGAGGATTGTTGAAGCAAGACGTGACGCCAAGGGCGAATGGGAATTTCTGTGTGAGTGGAGGGGCTTTGATTCCAGTCACAACAACTGGGAACCAGCCCAATCTTTTGTCCATGGATACACCAAGGGGTTCATTGACTTCCTGAAGAAGCACCCCGAAATTGGCGTACTCCTGACAGATTGTTTGTCGAAACCAGACAGACAAGTGGAGAGCGACGGAAAACGACCTGTGGTGAATCGAGATCCAGCCTTTTACGGCCCTCAGCAGCCACATTCCAGGGCTGATCCGTCGATCCCCCCTCCTGTGGTCAGGCCAGCCCAGGAGTCAAATGAGGACCAAGCTTCGAGTTCGGCCGCTGATTTGCAGCGCCCAAGCCGTACCAGGGCCCGACCAGACAGGTTGGTGGTCACCTGTATTCGTGCTTGGCCGAATTGAGAAAGCCATCCTACCACATTCTGCTCAATCCACTGTTCATTCTTTCTGTTTATGTCATGATGTGGAGAACTGCGAATGTTTGATAATTTGACGTCAATCAACTTTTCTTTGGTCTCCGTTAGGCAGACAAGGCGTAGATACGCTGACGGAGTGTGCTGCCGTGTTCAGAAAAAACCAAACTCAGGCTTAATTCAGGCAGATTCGGGGTAATCTTGTCTCTGTTGGTCTGTGCATCTTTGGAATTTGGCTACTCGTGCAGATGGAAGCAAATGTACATAATCAAAACACCGGCCGGTGACATGCACCCCTACAGGCATCCCCTGTAGTACTGGCTGCACCAGATGCGACGCCAGGAACTCAGATCTCACCTTCATTTGCTGTGATGCTGACGCCAAAGTCCAGATTCAGATCCAGGATCCTCAAATTTACCTTGAATTTCTCAGGTTTGTCCATCATTCTGCCACTGTTGTACGAAACCCAGACGTCAATTGTTCAGACAATCTTCAGATAGGAGCTCTAGGGACTTCTAACAGCAACCTCTGAAGTCCGTAAGCTTCGTTGTATTTTTGGCACACGCCAATGTGAGCTCAATCCGACCAGAAACTGTCGAGAATGGTGAATCCAAGTGTCTTGTGGGACTTCATCGAAAGATTGGCCTTGTCCAAGTCGATTGACACCACCGCCACTGTACATTCGGTGTCTCTCAGTTATATACTGTCAGTAGAGTGCCTTCAGCGAATCTTCGGCGCGTTACATGCCAAGGATCCAGGGCCAGCATGTCCCATCATGATGCATCATCACATGATCCACATTTTGATAGAATCTGTTTGATGCTCGCGAACCAACGTGCCGGAAAGCACAATTGAGCTGAATAAACGACAATATATATTGACTTTAGTCTAAACGAAGGTGTTGGTAGTTTCAGTTGTACACATTCCGCTTCATTTCACCTTCATCTCAGGGAATTTACTCATGTTAGGACAATTTAGATTGATTTCCTTGTCATCTCCCATCATTCCTCGAAGATCTGTCGACGGCTTTGCCTAACTTCGTTGACGCTTATGATCTTCTGTGCACTTAGGGTCTGTAGACTACATGTGTATTTGTTTAACCGCTCTGTGATTGCTTAATCCCCTTCATCTCTGCCCAAATTCACTCTCATTTTGCTGAATCTTGTGATCATCCAACAGATGCGCCAAATCTGAGCCACATGCTGTACTTTTCAGAACGAGAAAAGCGGGATAAACACGATGTAGAGTTCGGCGAGGACACCGTAGCGTGCCCGCGACAGCGAAACTGTGCCAGAGCGCTGAGATGTCACTCCAATTCTTGATCCCCCCACTCAATTCACCAATAATCTACCTCATTCTCAACCAATGCATGGTTTGGTATCGATTCTCGATATGTTTACATGCTTTTTAGCCCGTGACCTAATGTTTTACTGCACGGAGGACTGTTCGTCACTTCTCATTCTGTCTAATTTCAGGTTCATCCAGCCTGATTCAGTGCCAATTTAGCCCAATTCAGGTCAGATCAAGCAGATTTCGCCTCATCGAGGCTACATTTCTATGTTTTTCTGGGACTTACCCGCACTACGTTCTTCGTTGACGTAGCGACACACCCCAGTGTGTTTTTGGAGGGGGAGTGTAAGTGCGGCTAGCCCCATCTGCTCAGATTTTCAGACATTCTGCCCAGATTGGCTACATTTTGGTCATTTTCTTTGCTTCGGCGGAATTGCCGCCTCGCAGCTCAGTCACAGGATATTTCCTATATATTTCTGATATGCCGGATTTGATTCCGCGGTCCATTTCCCGTAAATCCGCCGCATTCCGCTATTTTAGCTGGAATCGCCATTTGCCGCTGGCGCGCGCTCGCGGGCCTGATCGGCCATACAATTTTACATAAATGGATTATCTAAATTCATTCGGACAGTTTTGGACACTCAGATGTATTTAGAATAATTCCCCTCAATTTTCTTCATAGACTGGGATTTTCTGCCGGACCACAATCAGCATGGACCTTGCCTCTGTTGTCGCTGCTCTCGCCTCCGTTGGTGTTCGTGTATCCGGTTCCAACCCCAAAAACAACATCCAGGGAGACTCCTCGCGTGCCTGCCCCACTGGTCTTGCCGGCCCCGAGCCCTCCGGCACCCACAACGACCCAGGGCAGCACTTTCATTGTGACCCTAGCCCCCCATGAAGTTCACCCCTACCACTCAACTGAGCGGAGGTACCTTCCTTCATGGAGGATATACCGAAAAAAAAAAGGCATTTCATGCTTCAGGCCTTGGAGGTTAAGCCTAGTGGTCTCCCACCCCAAGACCCCTTTACTCAATTGTTTCTACCACTTATTGTGGTCCTACTTTGTAACTGTTTCTGAATTCACTTGCTTGGCCAAGTCATTTTCTGTGTGGTCCTGACATCTATGCCCCACATTCCTAACCAGCACCATTTCACCCAAAAGAGTGCACATGAAGTGCCTAATGCTATCTCTGAGGCAAGAGTCAGACCAATTTTCATATAAAATCTTTTGTATTATCCTTTTGTGATTGAATCTTTGTGTATAAACCTGCTTTGTCTTTCTGCAGCCCTTCTGTGTTACACTGGATTCCAAAACCAATCATTGATTCGATCCACATCCTGTTCTTGCTCTACTTGCTGCTTTGGTTTTGTTTTTCAACTACAAAACCTGCAAGATTTCATCAAAATATCTAGGGCATAAATCAAGGACATCTTTCTCCTCGCGCAAGGAGCAGTCCATTGCCCCTTCAAAGTCAGGTATTGATGGTAGAATTGAGGAATCAAGCAGGCGCCTACACTGGAGTGACATTACAGGCACCCTTGACTTGATCACATTGCACAATGTGTTTAGGCGGGCGGACATTCAGCGCTCTAAACAAGCCTTGCAAATCTCATTGATGACTCAAGAAATCATTTCTAATATTGTTGCATTCCTAACAAAAGGAGCACATACGTTGGAGGTGTTGCACAGGGTCCATCCTTCAGCATTGCTCATGATGCACACCTGCCACAAGTTATGGGGAGTGTCAAGCAAAAAAAAGAGTATCACTGGTAACACATGAAGCATGTCCACTCAACAGATGATGCTGAGCTGGACAGGGACCCCTCTTGTAGCAATGTAGTGCAAACGACACCAATTCTCAAGATGATGCTGGATACCTGGAGAAAGAAGGTGCCCTCGGGGAAGCAGTCTGCCAATCGCAGGGGCTGACCAAGCCCAAAAACAGTTTTTCCGCCTCCGGGGATGCAAGCTTCTGGTAAATTTCAATGACTCAACGACAATTTAGGTACTCGTTGCTTCAGTGAACGTGGTCCACAAGCGCTATCAGATGAGAACCCCTCACAATGGTACAAAGAATATATTTTCTGGCCCTTTTTTTGTGCGAGGTCTCGCGCAATGAGGAATGCAATGCAGTCCCAGAACTTGAAAGTCACAACCTATACCTCTTTTTTCAGGCAGTGCAAATCAAAAATCAAACCGTGGGGTGGGTAGTAAGACCACTCGACCCTGAAGCCGTCTTTCCAAAGGAAAATGAATTGGGTGAAGTTTTTGGTGTAGTAAGTTATGCGCGAGGCCTCGCGCATGGGGCAGCCCTTGAACCACATGTTGCATATGCTTTGCATTGATATTTAATCCGCCATGCTTCTGTTTTAATGATCCTTGGTCTTGATTGCGCGAAGCCTCGCGCATATATTTCGATCAATAAATCATTTTTCCAGGTATGCAATGAACATGCAGAACAGAAAATGATGTTGCAATCATTTTTTCTGCAGACCATGTTCATCCAAAAAACAAGGGGAACGCAAAATGTATTTATTGGCCAATTTCCGCTAAAAGCACGTGATTTTCCACTGAAATCATAAGATGTAGTTATTTTTTTATAGTTTTTTTTTGTTTTCGGCTGTCTGAAAAAAGGCACAAAATGGCACAAATGGTAAGAAAGATACTTTCTTTGGACTAATATTCTGTTTTCAAAAAACTGAGCCTGTGTTAAACAATTTTATTTTTGCATGGTCCAAATTGGGTGCATTTGGTGTGATTTTGACCATGCAACTTGAGCCGCTTAAGTCTGTGGATGGACACCGTATCACCGTGCCGTGTTCTCCCCGTCTAGGGGGGACCGTGGTGTACGCTGCTCAACATCTGAAGCGCTACTATGACCCTGAAGACCTCTGTGGGGAAGAGTGGGAGCTTAACGACGGGGAGATCGCCGCCCTAGACTTACAAGGGGCTGCCAGCCCTATGGAAGTTGAAGGGGAACTCCCCGACATGAACGCCGAGGAGATGGCTAAGGAGGGCTTCTACCTGGTGAAGTCTGTCCTACGCCACCGCTACCGCCAGGGTTGGCGCTTCCTCACCCTCTGGGAAGGGTTTGGAGTCGAAGAGGCCACCTGGGAGCCCTTCTCTGCGTTTGTTCTACCTGGGGGACGCCTAAACACAGTTCTGGTTGACTACTTGTCCCAGAACAACCTTGGTGAGTTGCTGAGGCTCGCTGAGACGCTTGCCTCCAAGACTAAAGCTAGGGACTGAACCTTACCCTTACCTGCCTAAGCGTATGTGTGAGTGTGCTATTCCTAAGGTCCTGAGAGCAAGCCGCAGAAGTGGTGTCCTAATTATACCCAAGTCTGCACGCTTGCTAAACCTGGAGGGTTGTCTTATTGACGCCACGGGGTACGCCCCGGGTCTCCCCTCCCCTAAGCACCCAATTTCTGTGCTGGCGCAAAACCTTGGGGGAATCCCCAGCGTACTAATCCAGGTATTGTTTTCCCTACCTATCTGTCTACTACAGGGAGGGGTGGCCAAAAGCTATGAAGGCATAAAAATGCCATTTTGCTAAGTGGCCAAAACGCTGACCTAACCACTGCCACAGCCCACCAACCCTGCTAAAATTGCAGGAAACGGGTGGGACAGTGACACACGCACTACAGGTCCTACACACCCTACAGTGGCACCATCCTGGTGGGCAAGCGCTACTGCAACTGGCTCAAGCCCCCACCCAGGATTACCACTCCTACACTCACGCTCTACTGGGTGGTGTTGAAGATAAAGTCGTGGGTCCTAATGACCCTCCTGTGAAGAAGACAAGAGAACACAGCGCTGCTAAGCAACTGTGGCCCAACTGCTAGGGCTTGGAGGGGAGAGGCGCACAGGTGGCGTGCACAGCGTGGATGTCGGTGGAGTCGAACTGCCCTCGCCACTCCTGGCTGAGGCGCAGTTAATTGATTGTGGGATCAGCGCCCTTGTTTAGCAGGGCAGGAAAAAAACGAACGCTGCTGCACCAATCACCCTACCTGCCCACCTGTAAAGCAAAGGCCAATGAAGGGATGTTTGCGGCCGAGGAACCAAGCCACACTCCACGTATTATACCCTTCTCAGTGTGACCTAGAATACGCTGTCCTCAAACACCCCTGTCAAGCCAGCACGCGTTAAGAGACTCCTCAGGTTCTCTTAAAGAACGTACCGAGGAGCCCCTGGGTAACCTAAACAAGGTTTACCGCGCGCATTTCGCGTGGCCTACCCTTTAATGCGTGTGTGAATGCACGAGCATGCACAGGTGGATGCTCTGCCTTTGGCAAACTTCCTGATCTTACACACCATCACGAACTCCACCAGGGGGTGGCCCCACCTGGGCTTACCTACCTCACCTACCGCTGGAGAGTGAAGCAAGGTGAGGAGAAAAGCGTGACACAAGCGAAAAACGTCGCTATGCACTTGTGTGTATGTCTAAGCACCCTGATCTTACCTCTAATCATCTGCAATCTTTCTAATCTATCCCTCTATCGTGTTCTATCGTGCTACCAGGCTTTAAAACGACAACACATGGCGAGCACTGTGCGTCGGGCAAACAGAACGAGCACACCTGCAGTTTATACCTGATTCATTGAAGTCATATTCTTATTTTTCGAATTCTTCATTTTTGGTTGATTCTGGCAATGTGGGTGGAATCTTTAAGCACATCTATTTATGTGTCTCTCGTCATTTTCCTGTCTACGTGAGACATACATTTATAATCTCATTATTTCTTTATTTTCCGGCGCTTCGCTAGGAGCCGCTCCTGCGCGCCGCCCTTTTCTGCGCAAGAATTTCTTGATTTAAAAAATCAAGAGATGACTACAAATTTTATAAAAATGTGCATCTGATGCACAATTGGATTCTGTCCAGATGTGTGCCATCAGAAAAATTCTAGGCCGTCATTTTACGGATTTAGGTGTTGTCGCTTCGCGCTTGCGTGGAATTCGTCCCTCATTCTCCCATTCCTCTGTTGTACCGACCTCCTCGCAAAGCCTCTTTCAGTAGGCCGCTGTTCTGGCCCAAAAGCAGCAGCAGGAGACTGAACCAGAATCAAGAACCCTCCAAGGGGCAATTCTAATTAAATCAGCGCACCCTCGCCCCAGTACCAGGACAGGTGTCTCCATCAGGTTCCTTGAGACTTGGGTCGAGCATCCTATGAGAGTCTGGCGTTGGGTTGTGTTACGCTGCAGCTTGGAGGGAGGGATGCACATGCATATGGTCTTGGCATGCCCTACTCTAACCCCACCAAGCCACAGGAACCCCGGCAGCGCCAAGGGCGCTGAGTTTTCTGTTGGAGATTGTCATCAACAATGCAGCAAGAGTCGCTGGCGATGGTAAAGCGCTCTTTTCCAGTGTTAGGGAAGCTATGGGTATTTTAAAGTAGGTGTGGAAACCAAGGAAAGGCCAAGAAAAAATCCCTTTTTCCTGAAAATGCGACAGTGGTGGCCACCACAGCACAAGGGGGGAGTAACAAAAAGTGCTTTTCCAATGCTTTAGGGTATACGTTAGTTGTATTAGAGGTGCTCTAAGCACTCAGGCATTTTTATCTTAGTATTGGCCCAACCAAAAGGGGTGATAACACATTTTGACCTATGGAACCAAACACTAAATCAGGATGTGGTGTGGACCCCTTTATCCCCAAGCTATAGGCACTGAAACATCTTTTCCTGGGTTGCTGAGGCACTGATATACTGAAGGCAGAGCCTATGAATTTATCTATGTTTTCTCATGAATTCTTAGCTATCCTAGTGGTATGCACCCTAGGGGGCTGGGGCACCTCTTTTTGAGAGGTCCTGGGTTCAATACCCAGTCAGCCTAGCTAAGTAGGAATATCCCATGTGACATGGCAGTGACCTCATCGCCACAAGCCATGCCACCTCAGCACCTATGGGACCCAAAAACAAAGAGCGCACATCTCAAGATGGCACTGTGGATGATAGTGAGCCCTTGGGGCAATTTTCCAATCAGTTTTTCTCAAACATGTAAAATATTTCATCCTGAGTTGCAATGTATGCTAATTGCTGTGGTCTATTGTTGATAGTTGTTTTTATCTAACTCTTTGTGACTGCAGCCCTTCATGCTTTGATCCTGACCTTCTTCTACTTGCTTGTCTCTGGCCTGGGTTATCCTGGATTGGTTGTATTTCAACAATAAAACATTTTCCTCATCAAAAAACAAGCAACCGGAACCCTACACCAGCAGCAAGCAGCAGGAGAGGCACAACAAACACACAGTGTTGAAATCACTATAAAACCTGCTTCGGCTGCTCTCTTTGGCTTCTTTGCTGAGGAAACTCCCCCCTCCTCCTTTTCTTCATCACTTTTGTCAATATCTCCGACCGTGGTATCTTTCCCGGAAGTGGGCTATGTCTTCTTTTTTTGCGGAGTGGGCTCCTGAACAGTCAACTTCTGCTTTTCACCGGAAGCTTGCGCCGCTTCTGCCTTCCTTTTCTCCACCTCGGGCGGTTCCCTCTTCACATCGCAAGCGCCTTGACCATACTTGTCATCAATCACGCAAAGGGGAATCCCACCATTGATCTTGTGGGCTTGTTGATCCCAATCGTAACACTCATCCAAGTCTCCGCCATGCGTCAAGTCATGTTTCAACTTCAGCTTCACTTGGTCATACCAATCAGCGGCTCGGTCTATGGAACCATTAAGGAGGTACATGAGGGAATCCGGCTGGATGGTTGCATTCTTACAAGGCTATTCCGGGACATGATCGACGAAGGTACACACAGCCGTTGAGGCCTGCCCTTTGCGATGTTACAAATGAGTATTCTAATACTACATGACATGAATAATAGAAAGGCAAGTCCCAAACTTTGACTTCTCCATCTCGCATCTCTTTCCTCTGGATGGGACCAATCATGATGTAATTCAGGATCTGTTGAGCAGAAACAAGGGATTGATGCGTGAAGCCTCGCGCATGGAGAAACTGTGATAACGTAATAATATCTTCTTATCTGAAGGCTCCGGTGGGAAAATCAACAGCCAGCGATCGTCAAAGACCGTCGGGTCCATGGCCGCCTTGTGTTTCGTAAGCCCGTTAAACATTGGTACACGTAACATGCTGTGCACCCGCAGTCTTATTAGTGTACCCGAAGTAAGTGAGCCCATAGTGTTCAAAGGACTGCACCCCCTTTTGGTTGAATAAAGTGCCGACCAAATTGGTTACATGGTCGGCGCATTGTGTATAGGCGGATATTTAATAAACACCAAGAGAACCATCGCGAATCCAAGTACCCAACCATGCATGCTCCAAAAAAGCCACTGATAAGACAAATGCACCGCAGAGCAGTCAGAACATCATAGCAGCTGCCCAAGTACTTTTTTCTGAGTTTCACAAACACTAGTAGTTCACAAATGGTTTGAAGTAGTAACACTTTTTTCCATGTGAGCATGCTGTACATTGTACAACGCAACTATATTTATTAAACCCCAAATCAATTGCTTTCGATGTTGTTTTGGATCATGGTCTTTTTTCATCCATTTTTTGCACCATTTTAAAGCACATGTCACCATATCCAAATTGCCACACAATCATAAGGAATACTTTGCCCGCAGTGCAAAGTTTTGTATGTGGCCAAAATATTCAAATCTGAGTTTTTGCCCTTTTCTAGTTTGTTGTTCTAGAATCAGGTTTTCAACAATTCTTTGAATTCCGCCCTCTTTTGGGCCCCCGAGAAGGTAGGGGTGAGGCAACCATTTCTGATTTTGTCTTTTTGTTTGGGGACCCGGTTACGCAACAATTCCGGCCTCTTTTGGGAAGAAGGCAGGAGTGAGGTAGCCATTTCTGATTTTGTCCTTTTGTTTGGGGACCCCCGGGAATGCAAGCAATACGTAGCACTTCTACCCTCTTTTGGGCCCCCAAGAAGGCAAGGATGAGGCAGCCAATTCTGATTTTGTATCAAGTGACTGTGGCTATGGATAACCTTAGAAACATTGTGTAGATTTCCGATCTTATGCCGGGTACCACGGCAGACCTAATGATGTGACATGCAAGAAGCCCTTCAAGCTAACTTATCATGGGCAATTCTTTGATTTTGAAATGGGTGCTCATGATGGCATGGGCCGCATCCATACTGCCGTGCCATATATAGGTCGTAAGAAATTGAGTGATGACCAACAAGATTATTATGATGTGCATGGTTTCTATCGCGCAAGGGTAGAATCACTCTTTGCGCGCCTTTGGCATTGAAAGATCGTCCGCAATGCGTGGGTGGTTCTGCCAGCATGTCCCTGTTATGGTGCACTTGATGCAGTTTTGTATCAGGAGACAAACGTAGTGCAAGTGATGGGAATAGTTCACACATGAAGTCGTTGATAAAGAGTTATTTGAAAGCTGTTTTCCATGTTGAGTTGGGGACACACTTCGTTTTTCCATGTAAACGTTGGTACCATGGTCATCATCTTTTCTCTACTTTGTTGTTATTCTCTTTTTTCTATTTGTAATCAATTCGTTTGAAAACCTGCAGTGACTTTTTTGTATCAAAGTTTTCCCTTTCTTCTATTTGGACTCTATTATTTTACAACTATTATTTCTTCGTTGAAAACCTCTACTGTTTTCATTTGTATAAAACTTTCACTATTTTTGTCTTTTTTTTTTTCAACCGCCCATGTCTTTGTTATATTTTGTAAAGCCGTTGGGACCATCAGGCCCCGGTATATCTGACGGTTGCATGTGGGGGCTGGTTGGTGTATTGGTACAGGGCATGGGAACATTACACTATTTTTTTTTAAAAAAAAGACGTTCACTGCTCTTTTTTCAAAACACTGTCCTATTTTTTCTTCAAAAACTCTCCATTCCTATTGCTTCTGTAAAACATTGCACCGTTTTTTTTTATAAACCTTGCTGTGCGCATGGGACCTTTCATGCTCCATTGGCGTGTGCGACCCGTGTGAACTGAGAAAAATTTGGGTAAAAAAGAGCACACAAGTGTTCTTGAGTGCAAACCACCTGAACCTGTAAACTGTGGCCACCATTTCCTTTCCCATCCTGCTAGTTGACATTGTACGAAGTTCGGTGATGGGCACAATTTTCTCAGCCTGAAACCCTCCAGCCAAACTAATCTGGCTCTGTGTTCTAACTTGGTGTTGGAATGAGCAAGTTTGTGAACCTTTGCCGAAGAGTAGCATTGTTCAATAGAATCTTCTTTTACCTTTCGCGCTAGTTAACAACATAACCTTGAGCACATGTTTAGTACTAGGGATGTCTCCACACTTTGTCAGTGTTTATTTGTATGAGTGTGGTCAAGCAGTTTTATCTATTTTTTTTCAGCATGTGCAAAGGGTCCATATGCCTGGCACATAGCTTGGCAGGGAGTGTAATAGAAACTACTTGGCACATTACAGTAAGAGCCATTGGTAGTGTAGTTCTGCAGTAGTGTCAATTGTGTACATTAACAGAAGAAAATGCACTCTTCGGAGCGAGATTCATCAATCGTCCCATCTCAAACTCACGTAGCAATAGTGCCACCTCATGTCGCAAAAAGCATTGCAAAAGTAGAAATGTCTGTTCAAAATTGTGGTGATTTTAAGAAATATTGCTAAGTAATTGGACATTCATGTGTAACAATTATGCATATTACAGTTCATTGTTGCTGTGTATCAGCAATGGATGTTTTTGACATGACTGAGTGGGTCGCAGAAAACTATAGCGATGAGAGGGTATAAGAGTTGAAATAATTGTGTTGCTGCTTGCTATTCTTTTTGTGATGTGTCAGAGAGACAAAATAGACAGCACATCCGATTCAGAAAAGTTACATCTGGCACGGGGCCGTGCGAAAATACAAACTTTACGAAAAGTGGTATGCCGCAAAGCAACCATGCCCGGCATGTTGCTGAGATGACAAAACCTCCCGCCGAAGACATGTTGTATCTACTTTCGAAATAAAGCGCCACACTTCGCTGTAGTGCTGTAGGCCACCACCCCGAAGATTATTACATGCACTGTGCACCAACAGTTTGGAATTGGGATTGCTTTGTGCTCCCCAAATGGTAAACATGGGGCCCGTGAAAAGAGTAGAAAAATGTTGAAAAATAGAGATTTTTGAAAAAAGGTGATGTGCTCCTCTGGAGCCGATCGGTTCCTCAAGAGCTATTGGTTCCTGTGGAGCCAAAGGACAAGCTCCTAAAGAGCACCCCCCGCAAGGACAAGCTTCTGAGGAGCTACGGGGACGAGCTCCGTGGGAGCAAGAGCTGGGGATGCTCCTTTGCGGGGGCGGCACAGAGCACCACCCAACCGAGCTATGCCACTTGAGAAAAAGCATGCCTAAATACAGACATTGAAAATAGGACAAAGCAAGCGAGCCACTGAAAAAGAGCTGCACGAACTTGGTGCCGGAAACACTGAAAAGCAAAATGTTGTCGTACGCATAATATCTCCATCCCCTGTACAGACAGTGGCAAAAATTTAACAAATACCAACAGGTGTTGATTGGAGACGGCTGGTTTATGCATAACCACCCAACATACATTTGGGATTTTGATATTGCAAAAATAACCTACACCCCTTCAATAACAGGTTTATGTATAACCAACCAACATACATTTAGGATTTTGATGTTGGAAAAATAACCTACACCCCTTCAATAAGATAAAAGCATAAACATCGAATTCCCTACAAACACAGAACTTGGCCAACACTTAACACCAACAAAATTCTTTTGGCACTTCAGAGACAAAAGAGGCTTTTTGTGAGCAGCACGTGCATGTGTGTGCCTGCGAAAATAATCCGCTGAATTGTGTCTTTTTTTCTTTTGCAACTTTCCGGGCACTGTGCACTTCACAACTAACAAAAAAAAACCATCGTCCACAACATGCTGACAGTGTCTATAATTGGCAAAGGGTGTCTGTCTGTGCATATGGTGTGCATGAATCACAGAAAGAGTGAACACCCTTCCTCCTCAGGGACACAGCTCAGGATGTAGCATATATGTGCCTGCCTCTAGGATGTGTGTGTCTGTATGTCTGTGTGTCTGTCTGTGTATGTGTGTATGAGGCGGAAGAGGGAAATACCATGGCAGAGGGGCCACCAGTCTATTATGGTCCAGGACGCTGATGTGCCTAGGGGTTAGTTGCGGAGGCATCATATTGGAGGGGGAAGCCCACATGGGCCTCTGGGTTTGGGAGCTTTGCTTAGGGACCCAGTACTCAGGGCTAGTCGACATGTCCTGGCGACATAGTCGCCCAGCATAAAAATATCCCCTGGACGGTCATCCTCGCCTGGGCAAGAATCTCTTGTGTCTGTGATGGGGAACTTCATGCAACACATATGAATATAAAAATCCGAAAATCTACACCCCTCGCCCCAACTCGAAATGGCTCCTTAGCTGGATCGAATCTGAGTCCGTTAAAAAAAAAAACTCTATATGGCCCCCAAGGCTGCTCTAGAAAGCAGGATATAGGAGACCCACGTTTTGTGGATTTTGACCCATTTTGGACCCTGCTTTGGTCCCAAAAGGACCCATTTGCAGGCCTTTTGGGACTTTCAGATACCATGGGCGGGGAATTTTTCACTACGAGGCAAGGGCATGAAATGGTCTCGAAAACCAAACGAAAACAACACAGGGTTACATGCAACGCCAGTGAATACCCAAAAATCCCCAAAAGCCTTGAAAATGGGCCACCACAGGACCAAAACAGGTCAAAAAATCGTCAAAAATGCATAGACCACGAAATGCTGACGCAACAATCGTTAGCCCGATTGGTGCCTGTTTTCACCCATTTCGCTCCATGCATTGACAGATCCTCGGCCAAATCCACATATTCGAGCCATTTCCATGGCACCGCATGGTGGGGCACCACGTGGGGAGGGGCATAGATTACAAGATAGATATGTACACATACATATATGTATACAAATCAGTATATCCGTAGCCTGTCGTCTGAGCCGGATTCGTCGATGGAGGCAGTTGTTCAGCAGGTTGGAAACTGTATGGATTCCTCTACTCAGGGTGAAGCCCACAAATGGCGATTGCCACGTGAATGCGATGGTTATGGGGAGAAACGCTCTGCAGTGTCACAAGTTAAGGTGCCCTCCTGCCTTCTTGGTCAAGGTGGAAAGTCCAGATTAGATGCCTTTGCGACGGGAATCTGATTTGGTGCAGCCACTCAACTATGCATGAAAGGCGTGCAAGACTGGGGTTAAGTACTGTGCCACTGCTTTCACGCAAGGATGAAACCTTCCATCTTGGTGAAGCAGAAAAACGTTGGAGGGGCAGCCAAATGAACAATGTCGGTGATCTCAGTGAATGCTGGTTGAAGCGATGCAGATGGAACGATTCGAAATTAAGCTGGTCTCGAGAAGCAGGCAGAAACCAGCTTTGCGTCAAAGGTCTGGTGCTAATTTACAAATACAGGTTTGCTTCAGCTTTGCTTCAGGAGCCCTGTTGCACTTGGACTTGGGCTGGTTCTGCACTGGTACAATGTGCGTTTTTCGGTGGCTCTTGCATTTTTTTCCGTGATTCTTGATGCACTGCCACTGCATTTGCCTCTGTTTTCAAAGACGTGATTTTTGGGCGACACCTAAACCCTCAGAATGGAACGCATCCACCTGAACGTTGGGTGACAGTCTGAGTGTGTACTTGCACCAATGAGAGTTTTCCTGTGACACCATTGCTGCAATGTTCGTTGCCAAAAGCACATCAGAATCACCTGGCACAGGTTGCCGAACCCAGCCAAATGTGCCTGTGCACATGGGGAACGGGGCCGTTTTGGGTTCACAGGTTTTGGTTGCCCTCATACCCCCCCCCCCCCTTCTTTGGGCCCAAAACTCAGCACAACCATGCGACCGGCCACATAAGAAATCCTCAAGAAAAACGCATGAAAATCGTGTCAGGGACCCGAATGTCCACGCCGACTTCAGGTACACAAAGTTGTTTGTGGCCTCGGACCCCCCCCCCACCCGGGGAGTCTCCACGGGGCACTCAGCGTGCTTCACATGCAGTCGTCCCCATCACCGCGCACTCGCTGGCGGGGCCTCCCATAGATTGGGGGGCATAATGGAGTACCTTTACTCCGGAGGCCCCCAACCGTTCCACGCAGTGCCGTTCGTGGAGGCTTCAACCAGCCACCTACCCCCCGGATGCTGTGGCGCGGGGGGTTGGGGGGGTGAGAAGCAGGGGTTTATGTCCCAAAAAGAGATAGAAAGAATAGATAGACTGAGGACTTTTCTGTCGCACTACGAACCCCCCCCACCCCTCATACCTCGGGTATTGGGGGTGTGAGGCTCGGGGGCATGGGGGGGAGGGTATGCGGGGGTCGGGTTTTTTGTTTGGCCGCTGGTATCTTTATTTTGGCCTCCAGGGCGTAAAATGCGCATGCCATACATCCGGAGTCTTTCGGGTCGGTCGCCACCGGCTTGGCCATGCACACATGAGCCGTGCTGCACGTGGGGGACCCGCCCAAGGCGATACTCACCACCGCCAAAGCCATTGGGGGAAAAGCTGCCATGCAGCCAAGCCATCTCTTATAACGCGTCATCGGCCATCATCCAAGTGGTGCACGCGGGGTAAATGCTACGCCTCCACTCCCCAGAGGGGGTGGTTTGGCATGACACCTGGTTGTCAAGGGGATCCCAGAAGTTGGGAGAGCCCAACCTCGAGGAATGGCGAGGCAACGAATGACGAAATGCCCCCCCCCCCCCCCCCCAGGGGGGGAGGGGGTTCTTGCCCACTGTCCGGGGGGCAGACCCGGGGGGCAGAACCATAAAAGTAGTGGAGATTTGCCGGGCGGCACTCCCGGTTTCGTGCGCTTGATGGTGTGCCTCTGGGAGGGTGACACTTGCGGGTTGCGCCCAGGGAGTGCAGCGGGTGGGCGGGGCAGGGCTGCACTTGAAGGGGGGGAGGGGGTAGCCCCCAACAGTGACTGTCAGTTACGTACGAAGGGACCGTAGGCATGTGCGCACGCGGCCTTCCAACTCCAAGCGCAGCTGCAACGGGCTTTATGTCACCGCCGCCTCCTGCTCCTCAACCGCTTGCCCAACCGTTTCACCAGCGGCTGCACTACTCGGTGCCCTCCCCCTCTCCTTCCAGCATGGGGTCAGGTAGTCAGCCGGGTGAGCCCGGACCCCTGTGGGAAACGGGCGACGGGGATCCAAGGGACGCAGCGTCCACAAGGGGCGCGCTGTCGTCGCCATCACTGCTCGCCCCGTCGCCGGGATCCGCGCGCGTCTTGATCTCGTTCGCCAGCGTCTGGAACCGCGACCGCCGCGCCGCGCGGCTCTGGAGCAGCGCCCCCAGCGTCGGGCTCCGCGGCGCGTCGGAGCGCGCGGGCGGCAGGAAGGGGTCGTCGAAGTCGCGCGAGTCCCGCGCGGAGGGGCACGGGGTCTTGCCGCAGCCCGCGGGCTCTGGGTCCGAGAACTGCAGCGGGCCGTCCTCCCACGCGACGGGCTGCTGCCGGCTCTTCGCGATGACGAAGTCGTACCTCTGCTGGTACAGCCGCGTGAGGCGCTGGAGGAAGGGAGTCCAGTTGCTCTCCAGCCGCCGCGCCAGAATGCAGTGGGTCACGGTCCAGAACCGGTGGTCTGGGATGACGGTCTGCGGGTTTATCAGCCGTAGCAGCAGCCGCGCCTCCATGTACCCGATCTCGACGATCGCCGCCGACAGCGCCGCCAGGCCATCGTCGTACGGCACCTGGCGCTTGCGCGTCACAGGCCACAACAGGACCGGGAACTTGAGGCTCTGCTCGAACGCCGGCCACTCCCGCACCTGCAAGGGAGGGGTTTAGGGGGTTCGTTGGCCCGTGACCCACTGATAGGCCCCCCCTCGCGGGGGGACCCGTAGCAAAGAGTGTACACCCCCCGCCCCATCTCATCAGGTGTCCCAGAATACCAGAAACCCAACGAATCGGCAGAACAAATCGGCAAAATCCCAGAAATCCAGCGAATCGGCAGAACAAATCGGCAAAATCCCAGAAACCCAACGAATCGGCAAAACAATCGGCAGAACAAATCGGCAAAATCCCAGAAATCCAACGAATCGGCAGAACAAATCGGCAAAATCCCAGAAATCCAACGAATCGGCAGAACAAATCGGCAAAATCCCAGAAATCCAGCGAATCGGCAGAACAAATCGGCAAAATCCCAGAAATCCAACGAATCGGCAGAACAAATCGGCAAAATCCCAGAAATCCAACGAATCGGCAGAACAAATCTGCAAAATCCCAGAAACCCAACGAATCGGCAGAACAAATCGGCAAAATCCCAGAAATCCAACGAATCGGCAGAACAAATCGGCAAAATCCCAGAAACCCAACGAAACGGCAGAACAAATCGGCAAAATCCCAGAAATCCAACGAATCGGCAGAACAAATCGGCAAAATCCCAGAAACCCAACGAAACGGCAGAACAAATCGGCAAAATCCCAGAAATCCAACGAATCGGCAGAACAAATCGGCAAAATCCCAGAAACCCAACGAATCGGCAGAACAAATCGGCAAAATCCCAGAAATCCAACGAATCGGCAGAACAAATCGGCAAAATCCCAGAAATCCAGCGAATCGGCAGAACAAATCGGCAAAATCCCAGAAACCCAACGAATCGGCAAAACAATCGGCAGAACAAATCGGCAAAATCCCAGAAATCCAACGAATCGGCAGAACAAATCGGCAAAATCCCAGAAATCCAACGAATCGGCAGAACAAATCGGCAAAATCCCAGAAATCCAACGAATCGGCAGAACAAATCGGCAAAATCCCAGAAACCCAACGAATCGGCAGAACAAATCGGCAAAATCCCAGAAACCCAACGAAACGGCAGAACAAATCGGCAAAATCCCAGAAACCCAACGAATCGGCAGAACAAATCGGCAAAATCCCAGAAACCCAACGAATCGGCAGAACAAATCGCGAAGTTGGCTGAATTCGGCCGCCGATTTGGGGGGGGGGGGCTGACCTGCCCCGCGTTCAGCGGGTTCGAGCGCCACTCCGCGAGCCCCGCGTGCAGCACCTCCCCCCAGCCGCCGAGGCGGTGCGCCGCGACGTGGCGCCAAAGAATGCAGAACTCGTGCGCCGCGATGGCCCCGGTGCGGCCGCGGTCGATGTGGGCCCAGAGGCGGTTGTAGGTCTGCAGAAGCTGCATGTCCACGCGGTTGCGGAGGTCCTCAAACGTGACGAAGTCGACGACGATGGAGCCGAGCACCGACGCGAACACGAAGCCGATGATGGCCGGGATGGCCACGAAGCCCACGGCGCCCGGGAAGACGCACGTGGACGGCTCGCAGAAGGGCTCGCGCAGCCGGATCTGGTCCAGCAGCGCCACCCAGTAGCTGCCGTGGGACATGCGCAGGACCCCGAGGAACGCCTGGGGCCAGGTCTGGAAGTTGTAGTAGTCCGTGATCACGATGCCGTCGACCTGCACCCCAGAAGCGGTTAGTCAGGCGGTTGGAGGAGGTTGCCAAAGCGGTTACTGTCGGTTACAAATGCCATTGAAGCTGGCACTTGGCGTCAGGGGGGACAGTGGCTGGGCGTAGGCTGGGCGCCCTGGGGGGGCGGTTATTTACGGGGGTTTACATGGTATTTGGCCCCCGGCCCCCACATTGCGTAAATTGATGTAAATTTCCCAACAATGGCGTAAATTTCCATAGAATTTACGAGCAAGAACAGGCACCATCCTAGACATCCCGGATATCTACATGTACATCTAATCGCATGCAAAGCACTTGAATCCCCCAATTTACACCGGATTTACAAAAATTTACAGAAATTTACGCCATTTTCCGCGCAACGTGGGAAAATTTACGTAACTGACAGCATGAATGCCATTTGGCCCCCCATTATTCACCAGCTTGACCTGCATGTTCTGGAAGAACTGGACCGCCACCACCGCCTGGAACGCGACGACCACCAGCCAGATCAGCATCACCGGCATGATGCGGTAGATCACGAACCAGATGGCGCTCACCAGGTAGTGAGTCCGGATCTCGTAGAACCAGAGGCCGCGCGTGCGCTCGCGGCGCGTGAACAGGATCAGCAGCAGGTTCAGGAGCTGCGGCATGCGCACGAGGCGGACGAAGGCGTACGGGTACCCGCCGTCGTACACCTCGAGGATCCCGACGCCCTCCAGGGCGTACACCAGCACGGAGAAGACGAACGTGGTGAACTCGAAGAGGAAGATGCCGACGCAGAAATACGGCCTGACCTCGTACACCCACATCTTCACCGCGACGTCGACGGCGAACACGATCAGGGCGAGGAGGCCGACGACCCTCTGGAGGTCCGCGAAGAATTGCGTTTGGCCCAAGTGCATCGTGCACAAAACGCCGAACAGGGTGGCCTCGACGAGGAACACGGCGACCGCGTACGCCCTCCGGTTGATGAAGTGGAGAGCGCGCACGCGCATGATCAGATTGCGGCGGCGCCACTGGGGGCCCTCCGATTTGTCGGGGATGTGGAGCCGCGAGACCATGGGCGGGTGGCTCCCGTGGCTGACCACGATGTTGAGGATGAGGTCGAGCCAGTCCTGCTGCTCCTTCTGCAGGGCCTCGAACACCGGGACGGTGAGGTGCGACGTGGACATCATGTAGCTGGTGACGCCCACGAACCAGCTCAGCCCCACCAGCACGCACACGGCGATGAAGAACACGAAGTAGGCGAAGTACCCCTGGCGGTAGTTCTCGACGAGGCAGCGCTCCATTTGCGGCTGGGTGGAGATGCCGGCGTACATCACCTCCGACCAGTCCGCCTGGAGCGCAATGCGCACGGACGACAGGCTGGCCCAGAGCAGGTTGTCGTAGTTGGTGGTGGTCGTCATCCAGAAGCGCTGCGTGTTGGGGGGGGTGGGCGAGGCCTCGCAGTCCGCTTGGGTGCAGAAGTGCGTGAGGTTGGAGACCACAAGGCACAGGCTCCAGTCCACCCTCACCGTGCCTGAGGGCCTCAGGCACTGCCAGCAGTTCCAGTATCGGCCCGCAAACAGGTTGATGCCCATCAGCGTGAAACAGAAGATGAGCAGGACAAGCATGGAGAAGGCGGTGAGCAGCGTCGGGAACACCTACAAAAACAGCAACAACAACAACAACAACAACAACGACAACAACAACGACAACAACAACGACAACAACAATAACAACAACAATAACAACAAGAACAACGACAACACCGACAACGACAACGACAACGACAACGACAATGACAACAACAACAACAACCTCCTCGCCTAGGCACACAGCAGGCCCCTGCCTGCTGGTGGGGCAATCCACAGACATTTGGGGCTTTCCGCATTCTGCGTGATGTCTTATCTGAAGGGAAGGTAGTTTGCAACAGTTTTTGAGGTAGGGTAGCTTGGATCGCCTCATTTTAAGGCCGTTTGGAAGGGGCGTTCCTGGGGGCTCTCAGGGGGGAACCTCGTCTAAAAGTAGCGCGTAGTGCGCGCGCAAGGATTCCCCCGAACACCAGATATCTGGGCACCCAGCCCCCCATGCTTCGTCCACTCTCAAAAACACACGTCCTTTCTGTTGAACTGTCCACTAAGTACAAAATCAGAATGAGCAACTTGTGAGCAGAACATGACACAGTTGCGGAAGCACTGTCACGTTGTCACATGTGTGCGTGTCAATGCAATCACTACAATATTGCAGCTGGCACTTGTCACACATGGATATCTTCTCAGGGTACAATCAATATGGCTAAATCACCCCTACCTTCTTGGGGTCCCCATAGTGGGGAAAGATCAATATGGCTACATCACCCCTGCCTTTTCGGGGTCCCCATAGTGGGGAAAGATCAATATGGCTACATCACCCTTGCCTTTTCGGGGTCTCCATAGTGGGGAAAGATCAATATGGCTACATCACCCCTGCCTTTTCAGGGTCCCATAGTGGGGAGAAATCAACCTAGAAAGGAGTGGATGTGGTGGAAATGAGCAAAAAGCATGCAAAAAGGGGCGGAAAGGGGTGGAATTCGGTGAAAATCTAAAAATGCCACATCCTCAATGTGGAAGAAGCCACAAAACTTGCTGTCAAACAACAATGACGCACACACTATGACGAAATATGGGTGTCTAGTATGGCCGCACGCCCAAGTAGTTGCACTGTGCTTAAGTCCACCCCTTATGGGGCTGGGTCCCCTATGGAAGTATAGTGGGGCTGGGCCCTGTGGAGGTATCCTATGTGGGCTGGGTTTGCTTTCAATCGGTGGGCTGGTTCCCCTTTCAATGGGGGGGCTCGTTCCCCTTTCGATCAGTGGGGCTCGGTCCCCTTGCAATCAACCGGCGGGAGGATCTATTGCAGGTACCCGGCCCCCTAGAGCACCCGTCCGCCTTTCTAGCAATGGAGCTAGGTCCCCTTTCAATCAATGGGGCAAGGTCCCCTTTCATTTATATGGGGCTAGATCCCCCTTCTATTGTGCGGGGTTGCGTCCCCTTTCAATTAGAGGGGCTGGGTCCCCTTCTCCTCTATGGGGTTGGGTCCCCTCTCAATCAGTGGGGCTACGTCCCCTTTTACTATGTGGGGCTAGGTCCCCTTGCAATTGACTGGCGGGAGGATCTATTGCAGATACCTAGCTCTGTGGACCGCCTTCTACGGCGCACAGCATGTGTGGTTCTATCCCACCGCCGATCCAAATCTCAGGGGTTGGGTCCCCTTTTATTGTGTGGGGCTAAATTCGCCTTTCATTCTGCGAGGCTGTGTCCCTTTTCAATCAGAGGGGCTGGGTCCCCTTTCAAGCAATCGGGCTGGGTTCCCTTCTACTCTATGGGGCTGGGTCCCCTTTCAATCACTGGGGCTGGGTCCCCATTTACTCTGTGGGGCTGGGCCCCCCCTTTATTCAGTGGGGCTGAGTCCCCTTTCATTTTGTGGGACTCAGCCCTGTGTGCACCGATGTTCTGGAGGCGGCATATGCCATCTAACATGCCCTACTGTGTGAAATTAGGGGGGGACGCGCTGCCGCGCGCATAACAGGCCAATCACCGCTACACCGCTACAACAACAACAACAACAACAACAACAACAACAACAACAACAACAACAACAACAACAACAACAACAACAACAACAACAACAACAACAACAACAACAACAACAACAACAACAACAACATCATCATCAACAACATCAACAAAACAACAACAACGACAACAAAACAACAACAACAACAACAACAACAACAACAACAACAACAACAACAACAACAACAACAACAACAACCGCGACAACGACACAACTTACAAGATTGAAGAAAGTGAAAAAAACTTAATGTCACCCCTTCAAACACAATAAATAACATTTTTTGAATTTGGCCGGTATGCTTATATGCCAACAGGTAAGGTACGTAGGTAACAACTGCATGCAAAGTAGTCTATGCAAGGGTCCCATCCCTGGATTAATACCAAGCCCTGTGCTTCGCACAAATTGGTTACGGGTGTCGTTGTTGTTGGTGGTGGTGGCGGCGGCGGCGGCGGCGGCGGTGGTGGTGGTGGTTGTGGTGGTGGTGGTGCTGGTGTCGTTGTTGTTGCTGTTGTCATCGTTGTTGTTGTTGTTGTTGTTGTTGTTGTTGTTGTTGCTGTCGTTGTTGTTGTTGTTGGTGGTGGTGGTGTCATTGTTGTTGTTGTCATTGTTGTCGTTGTTGTTGCTGTCTTTGTTGTGGTTGTCGTTGTGGTTGTTGTTGTTGCTGTCGCTGTTCTTGTTGCCGTTGTTGCCGTTGCCGTTGTTGTTTGTGTTGTTGTTGTTGTTGTTGTTGTTGTTGCGGTGTAGCGATGTAGCAGTGATTGGCCTGTTATGCGCTCGGCAGCGCGTCCCCCCCTAGGATTACACAGCAAGGCACGGTGGATGCCACATGCCCCCTCCAGCACATAGGTGTACACGGCACAGCATAGCTGCACCGTGACACCACCATCTGTGGTACTCAGTCCCACAGAATAAAAGGGGTTCCAGCCCCACAGAATAAAAGGGGACTCAGCCCCACTGAATAAAGGGGGGGCCCAGCCCCACAGAGTAAAAGGGGACCCGGCCCCAGTGATTGAAAGGGGACCCAGCCCCACAGAGTAGAAGGGAACCTAGCCCGATTGCTTGAAAGGGGACCCAGCCCCTCTGATTGAAAAGGGACACGGCCCCGCAAAAATCACAGTGGATTCAGCCCCACACAATAAAAGGAGACCCAACCCCTGAGATTTGGATCGGCGATGGGATAGAACCACACATGCTGTGCGCCGAGAAGGCGGATGGATGCTCCAGGGAGCTAGGTATCTGCAATAGATCCTCCCGCCAGTCGATTGCAAGGGGACCCAGCCGTATTGCTTGAAAGGGGACCCAAGCCCGCTGATTGAAAGGGGTGCAACCCCGCAGAATAGAGAGGGGATCCAGCCCCACTGATTGAAAGGGGACCCAGCCCCGGAGATCCGGATCAGCGATGGGACAGAACCACACGTGCTATGTGCCGTAGAATGCAGACGGGTGCTCCAGGGAGCGAGGTATCTGCAGTAGATCCTCCCGCCAGTAGGTGGATTGCAAGGGGACCCAACCCCACTAATCGAAAGGGGAACCGGTCCCAACGATTGAAAGGGGACCCAGCCCCACATAGCATTTTTTGTTGTTGTTTGGGCAGCAGAATTAATGAATTTTGGCGTAAAATCTTTTTTTGTATACTGTCCCAATTGGTCTCCCACCTCAGTATTAACCTGCTCCAACTAGGCTTAAGTTCTGAAATTGGCCAGGGTCATCAGCCCCCACCAAAATGGGGCCTCCTTCTGTGATGCTTCGTTTGGAAGGTGCATCTCAGTCCCAGGCCCCAAACAGACCTTGCTTTTGGTTGCTCTGTCGATGGAGTCATGTGAAAACCCAAAATATCTCGCAATTTTCAAAAAAAAATTTCGTCTCTCAGTCTGTACATGGTCCCTGAGCTGTGGTACAACAGTGTCTGGCAGTGGTCCAGTGGTATATGCGTTGGTCTTGAATTTGGCTGCCATGTTGGCTGCCGTGGGTTCAATTCCCGGACCGATTTTTCCCCCATTTTTTGTCACTTGTCTTGATGAGAAATTGGTTTTCTGTGCACAAACAAAGCCTGCCAGAAGAAGATGAATGCACACAGGCAGTCATGTGGAACACAATGAGCAACATCACAACACCTCCTGGAACAGATTCCGACAACACCACCTGTCAGGCACTATGATGCAAGGCCCCCTTCACTCCAACCTATGCACTGCGTCGCATCATGCACAGTGCACTCCTGTGGCCATGCTCTTGAAAATTGCGCCGCAGGCGCAGAAGAAAAATTGTAGACCTGACACATAGTACCAAGAAGAATTAATTAAATTTCCTCATTAATATTTTTTTTTGTAGCCTCCTACTACCTACTGCCAAGTGGCTCATTAATGAATTTTCACATTTAAAATTTTTTTTGTATTTGGGTGTTTTGGCCCAAAATCACCCAAATCTTTAATTTTCAATAAATTTGAAATTTGGCCGGTACATGGCTGGGGGCACTGTTGGTGTTGTGACATATTTATGTGTGCTCACCGAAGGTGCAGAAGCACACGGGCGCAAGAGAACGAATGGGTGTGTCAAGAAACACCTTCGCAGTGCCGTGGAAGATGTTCTGCATCCGGGTGCTCCGCACGGTGGTGCGGAGGATGTGGAGCATGCGCAGCATCACGACGCTGCTGAAGGACTGCCGCGCAAGGCCGATGCACGCACCCCCGAAGGCCACCACGTCGAGCACGTTGAAGGCGCAGCGGAGGTACATCCGCGGGCCGTAGACGTACAGCTTCAGCAGCAGCTCCAGCAGCGCCACCCCCACGAACACGATCTGCAGCGCGTCCGTCAGCGACTTCAGGCCAGACGGTGCGCGGTCGCTGATGAGCGCGATCGTGACGCAGTGACAGAAGATGACCACGCATTGGACGCGGACCGCGTAGCGATGGATCACAACCTTGGCAAGCCAAATCTTGGCCCTGGCCTGGGGCGGCATGGTATCGACCAGATACGGCATGTGCAGCCCCAGCTTCTGCACGGAGGTGAAGAACGCCGGGTAGCGGAGCTTCCTGGTCTCCGTCACTCCCGCCTCCGGGAGATCCTCGCCGAGAGCATCGTAGCCGTAGCGGACCGCGGCCTGCTGTTTGTCTTCCTCCTCCGGATCCCACGGGAGATGCCAGTTCCTCGCGAGCAGCATGCTGATCACTTTGCTGCGGTCGTCGGTCGAGGGGTACTCGTTCGTCGCGGTCGACTCCGTGATGACGGCCTCCATTGCGCTCCGGAAATGCGTGACCTGCACCGCCAAAAACAAGGCGGGGATGAGGTATGAGCCGATGACGATGACGCAGAGCAGGTACGCCGTGCTCTGGAACAGGAGCCAGGCGTCGTCGGTCCGCCGGTCAATGTACTGCATGATTGTGGGCCAGTTATCAGCGGTGCTGATGGCATACGTCGTAATCAGCCCCTCCTGCAGGCCGGCGAAGGAGTAGCCCAGGTAATGCCTCATCCCACTCACATTCTGGGCTGGAGTTCCCCCGACCAACCCGTGGAAGATATTGCAGCCCACGATGGCAAACAGCCAGATGAAGATAAAGTGGACCACCTGGGATGAAGAGGAAATGGATCACCAAGCATGACTATCTTTGGGCGTTGGGTTCTGCAGTCAGGGTGATGCCTGTGAGCGATAGCAGCCATCCCAACTTGACAGAAGCTTTGCTGTGCAGCGCCCTACACTTGTTGTCCATCTTGGGTGAGGGGACTAGGGTTTACCTCATCAGCTTCTATTTTGCTGAATACTTGTGCCTGCCCGCCCACCCTCGGCCGCAGTGTCCACACCGGGGAGGGGGGGGGGGGCTAATGGCACTATGCCTGAGTCACTGTGTGTCCCCGTCTCTCGTTGTGATTCTCATGACAGGTCAACAGTCATCATCTTGGAGTGCCCTCTGCCATCTTGTGGTGAGGTTTGATTCCGATTTGTTTCCACTCTCCTTGATTGTCTTGCCTGTCAGCCGTGACCGTTGTCGGCTAATTGGGCATAAGGTCGTGTTCCTCCCCACGCTTGCAGGTGTTGTTTTCTGGCGACAAGTTGGTGGAGGGATGGTGCAGGCCTCAATTTCGGTGAGGGCAGAGCTGTGCTTTGTGTATTCGGTACCCCCTTTGGGCAAGTGGGGCTGAGGGCTCAGGCCCCCCCCTGTGGGAGAGCACTGTCTTCAACTATTGGCCAGTGGTCCAGTTTGGGCCCTGTTACACCCTAGCCAGCGTGACTTGGTGTAACCTTTACCGCACAGTGCCTGCCCTCCTTGTCCATCTTGGTAAACGGAGACTTGCATCAGCGGATGCATCTTGAAAAAAAGCAGTACACGACAAGGGGTGGGAGTAAGCTGCTGATAGAGGATTTGGACGTGATGGACCAGGCCTTTTTGCACCCCTCCAGGCCCAGCGATGGTGTGCCCCTCAATGTCGGGTGGCAGTCCTAGATTGTGGATATACGTTCTGATTGCACTCTAGCTGCCTGACAAGCACGCAATGCATGGTGCGTGGTGGCTCGGAAATGTGGTGGGCATCGATTCAATCTTTTGTTGCTATGCATCGCGGTTCACCTGGTTGGCCTTGTGGGATGTAGATATATCAAAGTTTCAGTGACACCCAGGCTAGTCCTTTCCAAAGCTATTCTTCGTATAGCACCACGAGTCACACACTGACTGGAAAGGCTACACACAGCGGCGCATGCCCCTGCCTCAGGCAGCTTTGCTATTGAGGCCAAAATTGCCCCACATTTCAGCTCGAAGGACCGTACAACGTCAAAAGCCTCTGCCAGCGCCATGTGTATTGTGCAAAGGCATAAAGGGGCAGTGTTCAAGAATACGACCATAGAATATTGGTTGGTGGCCTTGCTGTATGCTCATGTATGCAACCTGTACATAACTGCATGATGCTGTGGATGGGTGAACTAACAATTTTGATTACGAATTCCGAGAAAAGCCACCCAAAGGGGGTCCATTTCGTTCAATTTTGGCGACTGCTGGCTCGGGCTGCGTACACCAGCTGCAGCCTGGAATCGACCTGGCACCCCTCTCTTTTTGTTGCTAGCCCATTCGAAGGTGTCCTTGAAGGTCGTTGTTGCACCACGCGCACCGTGTCTGCACAAGGGCAACTATACGGGGTCATTAAGAAGCACCCTCCGAAACAGCCCATGGAATCCCAGACAACCTTAGTCGCTACAAAACCCTTCTACCGGGGTTTTTCTTTTGACGGTTGCCAGTAAATCCTGAAGACTGTTCTTCTTTCGTGGAGGCCTCTTGATGGTTGCAGTTATCTTCTGGATGCTCGCGGATGGTTGCTGTTATTTTTCCAACCGGTGAAGTGGAGCACATTCATGTGTGATCATCTTGCCATTCACCTTGGACTAGATGCTCCAAAAACCGCCGTCCCGCCTTGAGGGGCCCACAACAACTGCAGGAACTCTCTTCAATGTGCTGGACCGATGATAAGTGACGTTGGTGCCGGGGACCGCTGGACAGACATCATGCAACGCCTGCCTGTTCACTGCGCATGTTTGGTGGGCAGACACTCCGCGCAACCCTGCAACCTCAATTTGCGGGCGTTGGTGGCTGTGCCGTGCAGTGGTATGTGTGTGCTGAGGTGTGCTCTGTGCTATGCTGAGGAGGGCACCATTCGATGGCATCGGCACACCTCCAGGAGAAGATACTTGGGCACGCAGGTCAGAAAGGCATTGGACATCGCTGCTGACCGAGCGTTGAGCGGCAGCAACGGGAACACACGCAAGAAGCGGACCACACGGATGGTCTTCAGTGCATCTGCCAAATTCGCGAGCTCCGACTCGCTCGAGAGCACGTCCAGGACGACGAGGAAGGCCTCCACGTAGCTCACAATGATGATGATGACAAGGAAGAAGTCAAGGCAGTTCATGGCACTATGGAAGTAGCCACGAAAGCCATAGGCGACAACCTTCAACAGAAATTCGATCAAGAAGAAGAGGGAGCACACGAGGTCTGTGATCGTGCCCACCGCCATCAGGCCCGACGGAATCCCGTACCAGTAAAACGAGAGGGCGATCACGTCGACAACGGTGACGAGCAGCATCATGTACGCAAAGAATTTCTCCTCGATGAACGACCGCAGCGCACTCCGAAACTTGTTCGTCCCACGTTCTGCCAAAAAAGGCTCGGCCATCTCGGTGAGCTGCCGGGGCCGCTTCTTGCGCTGCCGCTGCACGACCGAGTAATGGTACAGGACGATGATTCGCGCCATCAAAACGACGTAGGTCGAGATCACGAAGGTGCCTGCGAAGTACCACCACATGTTGGCCCCCGCGGCGTACGCGGCCTCCACTGTGAACAACCAGCCCTCGCTGGCGGTCACCAAGCCGAGGTTCATGATCAGGGCGTTGATCACGTTGTCGTAGTTCAGGAGCGTCTCGCGGAAGCACGGACGGACCTCACACGTGGTGTGGTCATAGGGGCACACAGACCCCGTGGACCCGAGCACTGCCTCGGTAGCGCAGGGCATGAAAATATCGGGGGGCCAGCACATCTCCGTGAGGTTGTACGGCCCCATGCAGCAGTCCGTCGTGTTGGTGGGGTAGCACCGCGCGTGGAACCGCCCCGCGAAGAGCCAGATGCCCGGCAGGCCCCACCACATGCACTGCAGGAAGAGGATCAGCACCAGGAAGAGCCCCGGCAGCACGGACTCCGCCAGGACCACGCTGAGCATCCGCACCTTGCGCATCGGCCGGATGAGCGTCCCCCCCTCGCCGATGTGGAAGAACTTGAGGATGCGCAGGGACGCGAAGAAGCCGGAGCTGCGCTCGACCCACTGCGCGATGCAGAGCGCGAGGTCCAGCACGTTCTGCCACACCCGGAAGAACGGGTCCCGGGGCAGCTTCGGGTCGCGGTAGTGCCACAGGCCCCACGCGCACATCTTCAGCACGACCTCGATGGTGTACACCCCGTTGCAGACGGCGAGGATGATGCTGCAGATGTTGTGGGCGGGCAGCCCGTCGTACTGCGGGATGGTCCAGCCCACGGCGAAGAAGGTCGTGACCGTCGTGACCAGGATGAGGACCTCGAAGTACACCGACAGGAGGGCCGCCTGCACCCACGTGCGCCAGGCGTTCCAGTGGCGGCGAAATGCCATCCACCACTGCACCCGCTTGCGGTCCGGGTCGCCCTCGAAGCGATACTGGGCTTGTGCATGGAAGATGTCCCGCTGATGCCTGAGGGGGTTTACCATGGGGGATCTAGCACTCAAGGCATGGGTGCGGGGTCCAAAGCCCACGAATCGAGGTAAGACTCGATTGCTTGGCTCTTCTCAGCACAGCCCAAAAGGCATTCCTGCGTGTGTCAGAGCTTTTCTGCAAGAAGAGGCAGGGCTGCATCAGGGCTGGGCGGGCTCACAACTTTGGGGGGTGGTCGATGCAGCCCTCTGGCTAGACCCCCTCCCACCAAAAGGGGCTCAATTGACGCCCCCCCTCCCCCAATCCTACCGAGACTGACCTCCAGGCCCCTGAGGTGACCCAGACCCAAAATTCGGCGAAAAATGAAAACAGGATTTTTGGAATCAGCGTGTTGAGGGGGCTCAGAAAAATCATCATTTGCGATGTATTTGGTGAAAAAGTTTTCGACCATTTTCAATGCTGAAAAATATTTGGCACCTTCGGTGCCAGAGTTGATAACAACTGATGAATGGTTCTGCCAATTGAGCCCTTTTCCCACCCCCCCACCCCCCCAGTTTTGGTGCTCCCCACGCCCCACCCCACCCCTATGGGCCGAGCTCGGGCCTTCGGGGCCCCAAAGCCGGGCAAGGCTCACCTCACCTCACCACCCCACCCCTACCCCAAGGGGGGACACTATGCGCTCGGACCCAAATCTGACCTTTTCACTACAACTATGTTGTAACAAGAGGAACACTTTTCTTCGGAATCTTCACGCCGTGGACTTTTAGCGCAAATGACTTTCCCCCTTCCCACGGAAACTGTGGAAGGCCATGAAGCAAAGGGACAAGGGGGGCATGCCTGCGGCACATCATGCGCTGTCCTCAGGTATGGAGAAAAACAAGGCAGAAAATGAGGAATAGCAATACTGTGACCAAAAATAAATGAGAAAATGATGAAAGATAAGCGTTCACGGCAAGCAACCCGGAGACCTTGAAAGGAATGCAGAATGACATCAGGATTGGGCTCATCAACTCCCCGGGAAAAGGGGGGCGGTCGTCTACAGCCTGACCAACCCCAGCCAACCGACCCACCCACCCACATCAGACACATTTTCTTCAGGAAAAAAATAAGAAGACTCGAAATTGGAGGCTTCTTTTGGATACTGTTTTTTTTTGGTCTCTGACCCCCCCCCCCCCCCCACCCACCCTGCCGCCCCGCCCGCAGGTTAGGGTGCCCGCCACACTAAGCACAAGCCTGAATGAGACTCAGTCGAGAGCTGCCTGCGAACTCCGGGTTGAATTGACGGAAGAAGCGCATGTGGAGTGCAGGGTTGTGGCACCCAAGAAAAGTGAGGCATTGAGCCCAGGGTACAACAGATTGAGGTGGGAACCTCCATTGGCAATGGCCGGGTCGAAGCCGCGCTTGGAGACGCCTCTGCTATGCGCCCTGGTGCCCTGGTCTGAAGCACAAGAAATCACCAGGTCAAGCACAGGATGGCCAGAGATTTGGCCTCCTGTGTCCTATAACCTATTTTTTTGTTATTTGTCTGAACGCACATACTCCGATGGGCATATGTATCCATCCGTGCATTATCTACTCCAAAGACAGGGTGCGGTTTTTCTTGGCGACCTTGTGTATTTTGTGCCTCTTGTATGCACCTAGAGCTCTTTCAGCTTCAGTGGCACGACTATTGGCATTGCAGTTCTTGGCCTGCATACAGGGGTTCTGTACAGTATCCTGTGTGTCGCACCAGTTTGTACACAGGGGTAAACACATTTTGCTTCCACAGGACAAGAAACGCATTTCAGCCATTTCCGTGGGTTGGACAGTAGTTGAAAGGGGTTTTAGGGGCATCACTGGCCTTGTTGAAAACAAGCTGGAGTTTCGGTTGTGCATGAAGAGGAGCTCCTTGTTGTGCTGGAGCCGCATCAAATTTGATGATGGAAACAATTTACTTGGACTGCCGAGAAACTGGGCAATCCAATGGCGCCAAAGAAAACAGATGCTCTTTGTATTCCACTCTTTGAACGTCTGAACTTCTTTTTAGGCCCAATGATACCTTTTTTTATGTCCTTGATGGTCGGCGAGCTAATCTGAAAAAGGGTATTTCCTGCCTGTCTCTGACCAATTTCCTCTAATGCGTCATGTTTAAGGTATTTTGGAAATTTGCCGACTGCACACAGGCCTGTAAAATGGGTATCAACGACAGAGTGACACGGAAACGACCATTGTCCAAGAACCAATATGGCTGGGCCTGTGAGATACGGTTTGGAGCACCACCGTGCAGCTGTGGACTGGCAAGATACTGCCTGAAACACATGTCGACGTCTCTAGGCCAAATTGTTGCACTGCGTGCGCACTGCGTGTGAACTGCGTGGGCACTGCGTGGGCACTGCGTGCATACTGCGCACGCAGAGGCCGGGATACTCACCCAAGAATACCTGTTACCTGACTGGTTGCACAGCGAAGCAGCAAAGCCCGCATGAGAACGACGGAAGTGCCTTCAACTTGGTACTCCACTGTCCCTATGAACAAACCACTCAGCCTTGTAGAGTCTGCTTGCTTCGAGTGTTTCGGTGCCCGTGGCTTCGCTCTTGGAGGCGGCGATGAGGTGTCCCTTGACTCGGAGCGCGGGGAATGCGTTGTCTGTGGTCTCTTGGGTGATGGGGACCGCAAATAGGGTGAAGGGGAGGGCGGTGGTGATTCTGAGTGTGGACGCGACACACTTGTTGATGGCGAGCGAGATCAGTGATGTGGTGGGGATGAAGGCCATACCACAAACTCCTCAAGGTCCGCGGGCTATGTATGGCTACATCACCCCTACCTTCTCGGGGTCCCCATAGTGGGGAGAGTTCAATATGGGGGATGGAAAATGTGTAAAAATGGTTGACATTGGGCAACAAAGGGTGACAATTCAAATGTGCCACATCCCAAACGCATAGGAAGCTAAAAAAACCCGAGTATGGAACCAAAAACTTGTCAAAAGGGGCCAAAAGTAGGGTCGGAGTATTGGCCGACATTCAAAACTTCGCACTGCGTGCACACTGCGTGCGCACTGCGTGCATGGCATTCCCCTAGACGAGCAAAACATGGATTGAAACACAGACACTCACCTCCAGAAACCCCGCCCCCTGGACAGTCCCCTCAGGGGGAATGTTTGCACAGTGTGCGCCCGGCGCATGCCCGGCGCACTACCTTTGTATTAAGTATCTTATCTTTAGCCCCAGGTTTATCCTCACCTTGGGAAGTCCCCCAAGTAGACCGCACTAGACCGCAAACCTTCCCTGCAAGGCACCTTGCATAAGCCGAAATATGAGAATTCAACAACACAAAATGTCACTCCCACCACTTCCAACCACCCTTGCCATCGTCAGAAACTGGGTGCAAAGGATGGGCCAAATTCTTAGGGGGAATGTTTGCCCGTCGCGCGCCCGGCGCGCTACTTTTCTATTAACTATCCTGACTTCAGCCCTAGATTTACCCTCTCATGGAGAAGCCCCGCAAGTAGACCACATTGCACTGCACACCTTCCCTACAAAGCACGTTGCATGATAAAGCAATATCTGTGAATTTAGCAACTCCAACCATCTGTAGTGTACTTAACAAACAACATTGGTCCCACAAGTGTGGGTGTCAATACATTCAGTACAATAGTGCTCCTTACACTCATCACAAACTGCGACGGTGGAGCGCTTCTGGCAACACAACAGACACACTTCCGCCTCATCCTCTGCCTCATCTGGCGTGGCGGCCGAGTTGCTTTGGTCAGTCCAAACATGAGGCGGGACATGCTCCCATGGTCCGTAGGGGGGTTGACGGACTTGCCTCCGGATGCAAAATTGTGTAAAATGCAACAAAATACGGACTGTCTGGTGCAACTCATTGGGGCCGCCACGCCAGATGTTCCTAACCAAACCCCAATGCCACAACCGAGCAAATAGCTGCTTAATGCGTGCCCTATACCACCAGTGCACGTCATTGTAACATTGTTGGCGGGCTGTCAAAGTGCCATTCTAACCCCAACTCGAGAGGCCACGCAACAAAGCGTGGATTGAGAGTCCTAACCCCAACTCGAGGGGCCACGCAACAAAGCGTGGATTGTGAGTCCCTAACCCCAACTCGAGGGGCCACACCACAAAGCGTGGATTGCGAGTCCCTAACCCCAACTCAAGGGGCCACGCAACAAAGCGTGGATTCACCGATTGTCCCGGTTTCCTCACTAGCACCGGAAGGTTGGGGCCCAAAAGAGGGCGGAAATGCTACGTCACCCCTGCATTCTCGGAGGTCCCCAACAAAGGGGACAAAATCAGAAGTCAAAACCTACGCTAGGGGTCACCATGATGCTCCTAGTATCTCAAAGTATGGGTCTCTAGTACAGCCAGACGCCCAAATAGCCGCACTGCGCTAAGTGTGCCCCCTTAGTGCACCCCCTAGAAGGCCACCGGTGGGGCACGGGTCACAAAAGATGCCTGGCGCGCTAACGTTCCCCCTTAGACACGGCGAGAAGGTACTCCAAATTGTTTGGTGAGGTGGGGGCAAAAACAGGCACGGGTGCGGAATGGTCAAAAAAAGATGCCCGGCGCGCGCCCGGCTTGCTAATGCTCCCCCTTAGAACGTGTGCATTGGGGAGTGCTTGGAGAGGTGCAAATTTGGATGCCTCACAGGATGGCAGAGAAACTACACCCAGGGGCTGTTGTCGCACGGGGCGAGGCAGGCAGGTAGTGCAGCACGTTTCTAGATATTTTACCCTGTGATGAGGCCGGCCCCTAACCACCTTTGCAGCAACGCACCCCCCCTCCCCCTTGTAATAGCTATGCAAAAGTACAGAATTAATATAGTGCCTACGCCTACTGTAGCTTGGACAACTGCGTGGCTTGCACACAACACAAACAACTAACGACACACACGTGAGTGAGCGCATGGCATGAGTGCACCTTAATCTCCACCCACATTCCTAAAGGCATGTAAACACAAGAAAGAAACATGAAACTTCAGGTTCACACCCATGTTCCTATAAGCAATGAGGCATGAGAAGCCCTTCATTGTGGCATCCACACCGGTGGAACGTGTGAAAATAACTGGAGGCCCAGGTTGAAAAAGAGAAGATTGCATGATGAGCTGGTGCAAGAAGGGGGGATATAGTGCAGAAACATCCCCAAAATCAGAGCGATGTGGGTTCTAGTGGGCAAACACTCACAACAAATGTGTCCATGACCCTATGTAACTGGCAAATTGGGGACCAAACCCGTGTTTCATGTGGCTGCACTACATTTGGTACCAAATTATAATGAGGTCCCAAATTAATACGGTCACTATGCCCACCGTAGCTTGGACAAGGGCGTGGCTATTACAACGGGGCCGCAATACATTAAAACGAATCTCAGTGCATGGAGTATGTTCGACAGTTCATGATGGAGGACTCCACCGTGCACCATGTCTACGATACACCGTGGGCACTGCCATGCACCGTGCTCGCACGTTCATGTCAGGAGTCAATCCTACGTAGCTGAGGAGTGGCAGACTCTGAACTGAGGTCAGATGCAAGCGATTCCAGACTGGAACTCGACCCCAGCGCACTCACTCGGTCTGACGGGTGGCTGGACACGTGCAGTACTGCACCCACAACTGTGTCGCTCTTTGGATGATTGGTCCGCACTTGACTCCAGACTGTCGCTGACTTCAGAACCTATCTCCCCTATTACAAGGGGGGGGGGGGGTAATGCATAGTAAACTGCTGAGCATACCACTGGCATCATACTCCCACACCCTTGCAAGAACAACATTGGAGGCACGTAATATGACGGGAAAAGGCCTTCTGTTGTTCTGGCAAGGGCGTTGTCCACACACCCTGAGAAGCCACAAGCAGTGCCACAAACAGTAATGAACATGCACAAAAAGGGATTAAGCACGTTGGCAGTGGAGCCAGCGGGACCTTATCTTGATCATCATCATCTGATTTATCACTCATCATTGATCCATCCTGCCCCGTGCCAACAACGGCATCTCATCGGATGGGCTGGAGCTCCTCAAACTCCTCCCCACCCCTGATGTAGCAGCAGGGGACCAGTGCTCTGCAGTCGGGGAGATGGGTACAGCGCTGTGCCAGCGAGGAAGCCCAGTACCAAAATATCCGCATGACATCACTGAGTACAATGGCAAACGCGTATGGCGGATTGCCTCTCTGGCGCAGCCCAAAGACCTGCCCAGAAAGAAACAATGGCCGCAGTTGTGGTGATGCGTTCCGCATCCGTCCCCAACGTAGCATTCACACGTTGCATGACACAAAATTTCCGCCCAGTGTGTCTTGAGAAAACGCCACGGCGCCGCTCCTCCAGGGCTGGGGCATACCCCGACGGCAGAAACCGACTGCACATTGCGTGTCCCATAGGCTGCACATTGCATGTCCCATAGGAGGAGGTGTCTGCCCACTCGCGCGCGGGGGGGATCGGCATAATGGCACCACGTGCAAAGCGCACGGCCAGCGCGTCCCCAGGGACGCATTTGTGACCTGCAATTCGCGAGTCGGAGGGGCGCAAATCGCGAAGCGAGACCAATCCTCCGACTCTGACACGAAGGATTGCTACCGCTGTCGCCTGCGCTCAGGTGAGGCAAGTCTCTCGAGTGCCGGCCCATCATATTTGCAAAAGACAAAAGATTTCGACGCACTCTTGTTCTTTTTCCCGCTGACTTCGATGGCTTGGTGGTTCGAAGTAGGAGAGGAGGACTCGAAATACTGTGTTCTAAGAGTGAGATACATAGTCTCCTGTACCCATTGGGAGATCGTGTACAAGCCGCAAACCCAACCACATCTGGGTGCAGCATGAACTGCTTCGGTAATGAGGGTGCTGTTGCCAGGCAGGTGCTCGGCTTGCGGTATTCGGTAGGAAGTGAGGGTCACATAGTAAACTATGTTTAGTGCAGATTTTTTTTTTGCTCCGACTTACGTGTGCCTCGTAAGTACTCGGTCAGGCGGACCGGTTCTGTGTGGCAGGCAAAGTACAACAGAAATTGTCCCGTGTGGAGACTCCACAAGCCGTCAACAACATTGGGACGTTTACTTGGACCTTGGAATCTATCACCAGCGGATGCAGTGGGATGTGACTACCACGCCTGATGGCTTCAAGTAAAAGGTGATTCTGTGCTGAAAATCAAGAAACAATTGGAAAGGAGTTGTTGCAGGAAAGAAGTTTCCTGCGACACTTGGGAAAGGCTGTTTGGTGCAGATATCGTCGGCAATGGGTTGGTCATGCCCACTAGCACCCACCTCCGACGGCACTGACACCATAGGGCAAGCCTTCATTGCGGCGCTTGGGGGCCCAATGCCGGCTCTCGCCTGGGGGCTGCACGTCGAAGGGGACGGCACAGCGATCTCCACCCGCATCCGCTGAGGGGATGGGCTTCGGCGTGCATGGCCCATGACAAAGTCCAAGGCCTCCTGCACTACAGACCCGCATTTTCGTCGATGGCATTAGCCCATGGGAACGCAGTATAAAATACAAGACAACGGATTGGAGAGGGCACTGGGGCAGGGAAGGGTATGAGATTTGGGAGCTTAGCCCATGGGCTGAGTGCCCTGCCCCTCCATCCGGACACCTTTTAATGAGTTGCCATGATGATGGCGGGACGGGCACTACGCCTGTATGACTGGAGGCTGCCCCTGCTCTGCCGGTCAGGTTTGCTTGCGCATGGCCTGTCCGTGTCCCTCCACAACCGCTCGCTGACGGACACTGTCGCCCGCCAGACGCACGCTGTACACTGTTGTGTTGTGCATGGGAAAGGCTTCCTGCACCCATCCCCTGGCCTGACCTGGTAACTAAACACAGTGTCTGGGGGTGTAGCTGCTCAGGTTCCGGTG
>OZ038399.1:6708329-6729922 GCA_964036045.1 Eutreptiella sp. 'Long Island Sound 2002' | reverse complement strand
CAAAATTTTTGCGGCCTGATCACTGATTAACGGTCTTGTCAATCGAGCCCTTTTCCTGAACCCTACCCCCCCAACCACCGGTTTTTGGGGGGGGGGTCTATTGAGCTCCCCCCCCCCCCCCCCGCCCCCAAACTTGAAAACCCGAGTTCCCGCGCCTTCTCCGACGACCTGCGGCGTGGCGGTCTCTGTTCGCTTCAGGGGCCCGATCCGCCTCCAGCTCCAGCCGATGCAGCAGCTTGCGGTACGTCCGGTCCCGGCGCCGCTGCATCGCGGCCGCATCCGATGGGTCCTCCGGCTCGTGGACCGGCTCGCCTGAAGGGGAGACGGGCGGGGGGGGGGGGGGGGGGGCAGAGCATCGAGCGGCCGCGTGCACAGCACCGCTCCTCTGCGTTTCCGTTTGGCGCGGCAGAACGAGCGGCGCTCGAATTTGGCCGCCCAAATGCGGAGCAGGGGCCACAGAAGTGCGGCGGGCAAAGGGCAGCGGCAGAGAGTACACCGCAGTCAAGTCGCTGCAGTGGGACGACCGGAAGTGGCGGGGGGCGGGAGGGCGGGTGAGGGAAGGGGGCGTTGGGGGGTCACCGACCGGGACTTCTGAGTGCACGACGGAACGCGATCGTGTCAGCCGCGCCCGGCCACCGCCGGTGGATGAAGGTCGAGGACAGGCCACGGCTTTACCGTTACCCGGGGTGTGTGGGGGGGAGGGGGGGGGGATGGCACACATCGTTCGTGTGGGGGGGGGGGGGGGATGCACACATCGTTCGTGTGGGGGGGGGGAGGGGGATGGCACACATCGTTCGTGTGGGGGGGGGGGGATGGCACACATCGTTCGTGTGGGGGGGGGGGGGGGGGGGAGGGGGATGGCACACATCGTTCGTGTGGGGGGGGGGGGGGATGGCACACATCGTTCAAACACGTCCAGCAAGGCCCCGTTGGGCGCCGTTGCAAATTGTTTTGGCTGTTCTGAAGAGCACCACTGGCACCCCTACTCGATCGGGCTTCAGGTCAGAGCTGAGCCTTTGGGCCGCGTCGGGATTACTCTTGATTACCCTTCGGCCCGTCCCGCCTGCGCAGTTCCCTCACCTCCGTTCTCTCTCCGTGTCCCACGACAGCGGGCCCATCCCGGCCCCCGCGCCCGTCCGCGTGCCCTGTCCCTGAGGTCGGTGGAGAAACCACCGCTGCCACACCCGTCTTCTTTCACCTCCGGCTCCGAATCCGCATCCCCCGAGCCCCCGGAATCGTCCCCTGAGGGCAGGTCGCCCAGCGGATCCTCCGTGGGCACGAGGCCCAGCGCGTCCCACTCCGTTACCGCCGCCTCTTCGACAGTGCGATCCCATTGTTTGGATGCAGGCCCCTGCCCATCGCTGCCAGCGTATCGGCCTCCAGAGTTTTGCTTAAGGGGGGGGGTCCAAGGGGGGGGGGGGGGGGGGCCGTGGGGGGGACCCCCCCCGCCTCAGGAGACCCTGAGTTGTTAAAGGCGCCGAAGAAATTTTTTGGCCAAAACTGACTTGTGCCGAAGGCGCCAGAGAAAATTTTGATTGGCTGAAGACCCGGAGAAAATTTTGCCCAATCACTTAAGAGGGGGGGGGGAGGGGGGGTCCGATGGAGGGTGGGTGGGTTGCTCCTTTACGGGGCCCTGGACAGTCACCCGGTCTTCCCTTCGCATGTTGCGTCGGTCGCTGCTTCTGTCGCCGCTGCGGCCGGTGCTCTTGCTGGGTCGTTTCCGCCGTTCGCGGAGCCCAGTCGTTGGTGCGTCGGGGCTGTGCTGGATGTGGCATTGGTGTGCCGTTTGCGCGTCAGAGGCGCCCAATAATTGGCGTTTTGGGGGATGTGCTGGTTGTTGCGGGGGTCGTTTGACTGTTTTTGCTGTCCACACACCTCTGTCCACAGGCCGTGCGTACCCTGCCTCGCTGTGTTTCTGTGTGCGTGAGGCCCAGGTGCCCTGTTTCTCCACGCGCTGGTCCACCATATGCCCCCCCCCCCCCCCCGGAGATGTTGAGTTGTTAAGCAACACTCTGCGGCCTCCTCACAGGCGTGGCTTGGCCATAAATTGACGATGGCCGTCACCCTCTGGAATCACTCCGGAAACTCTCTCGGTTCACTGTCATGAATGCGGCGCCGGAGGCGCCACCACAGATTGTCCGCAGAATGTCCGCAGATCGGCGCCGTCACCAATTGTCCAGAGCATTGTACGGGCTGTTCCGCACAGGCCATTAGGCCCTGTGAAGTGCTCTTGGTTATCCCAGCCCCACCCTGACCCTGGCATACTTCACCCGCCGCGTGTCACTGATATGTGTACTCAGGCGTTGCTTGCACAAGCGCCGGGGGGGGGGGGGCACAGTCCCGGTCCGTGTCAATCCCTCCCCCTCACCGGAATACCGCAGCCCTGCAGCAGCACCGCCTCACACATAGACAACCGCCACGCACAGGACACACACACACACACACACACACACACACACACGTTGGGAACCGCAAAAACAAGAACAGAGCAAGAAAAGCGGTCAGAGCAAACTCCTCAGGAGCTGCAGAGCAGCCCTCTTCCGGCCTGTCAAATAGTGCATGGCGCATGCATCGCGTGCCCCTGTGCCCCATAACCGACCGCACGCACGCACGCACGCACTGACGCGCACACGCGCAAACGACGCACGCGCACGCACGCACGCACGCGCGCGCGCGACCCACGACCCACGACCCACGACCCACGCGCACGCACGCACACACACACACTATGCGAACACGCCAACGCCCACACGTAAGCCCCTGCGGATGGCGGGCAGCAGGCGGGCAGTGGACGTGAAGACTCCTCGTCAGGCCAACATTGAAGTGATGAAGAACATGCAAGTCATGGAGGCTAGGCGCCTTTCTGCAAGTCACAGGAGCAGAGAGCTGCGAGGGTAAGCAATGCCGAAGCCGATGGGGCGGTCCAGAGCTCTGCAGCATCTGTCCACCCCTGAGGACAAAGACAAATCACCCCTGGTTACCCCACCCTGTGCCTTGCCACAAAAGGAGGGACAAACACACAGACACACAGGGAAACACACACACACACACACACACACACACACACACACACACACACCCGCACCCGCACCCGCACCCGCACACGCACACGCACACGCACGCACGCACGCACGCACGCACGCACGCACGCACACACACACACACACACACACACACACACACACACCCGAGGGCGCAACGACCGCTTCCTCCTCCGCAGGGGCCGTTCCACCGTCCGAGGAGTCGCGTCGTGCGCTGGGCTCACGGGGGCTGCCTCCCGCCGGGGGCTCGGGCCCCGAGCGGCGGCTGAGGGCGTCCGCCGGGGGCTCAGGGCCGTCCGGCGCGTCCGGGATGGTCCCGAGGATCGGAGGGGCCGCGGCCGTGTCGGCCAAGGCGGCCTGCAGACCTGAGCAGTGGACCGGGGCCGGGGGCAGTGAGCGGCGGGACCCCCCCCCCCCTGCCCTCCGGAGCCCGCCCCCCCTCCCCCACTTTCTGATTGTCTGAGGCCTTCGGTGTCTCATTTGCGTCCATGTGCGGCTCTTTGGGGGGGGGGGGGGCGACGGGGCGCAGGAGGGCCCCACCCCTGCCTCGCTGGCCACTGACGTCAGGTTTTCAATTCGTCCGCACGATCCTGAGCTCATGGCGGACGTATTCAGTGCAGCCTCAGGCACTGCCACGCGGCTTTCGCAGCGCAATTCGAATCAGTGCCCGGTGTTGCCTTGAGTTCGCCGCGTGGTCGGCCATCGAACGTCACTATCACAGGGAAGGGGAGGCGGGTTCTGAGCCGACTCGATTTGGCGGTGCTAAATTTGGCGGAAGCCGCCAAAAGAATTGGGGGATCAGGGGTGGGCGGGCTTGCAAATGGGTATGGGGGGGGGGGGGTTCGATAGAGCCCCCTGGCTAGCCCCCCCCCCCCAAAAAAAAGACTCAATTGACGGGCCCCCCAAAATCCTACCAACACTGAGGGTGCTGAAACGCACCGCGCACTGCACCGCGCGCACCGCACGCGTCAGAGGATGCAACGCTTTAGTGCAAACTACACCCTTTCGGAAGGTAGGCAGGGACATGGAGAAAATACATTGAAATGGGAAACTTTTGTGCATGCATCATCACCACTTCCCCACAGATAATGCCCCCAAAGCGTGTTTTACCCATACACACCAATGGCATCCCCGAACCATTGCATACAGCGTACACTGGCCACGTTTCAGCAACTTTTAGTGCGAGCATACATTGTGTGCGCCGGGCTGACGCCGCACCGCGCGCACCGCGGGGTCAGCACCCTCACTGACCCCCGGGCCGCGCAGGTGGCCAGGACCTGAAGATCAGCAAAAAATGAAAATGGGATTTTGGGAATCAGCGCGTCGAGGGGGCTCAGAAAAGTCATCATTTGCCATGCATTTGGTGGAAAAAAAAGACCATTTTCGATGCTCAAAACAATTTTCGGCGCCTTCGGCGGCAGACTTCATAATCACTGAGTAAAACCCTGTCAATTGAGCCCTTCCCCCCCCCCAAGTTTTGGGAGGCTCTATTGACCCCCCCGCCCCCCCCCCCGGAGTTGAAAACCCGGAAAGCCCAGAGGTATTTACTGGAAGTATCACGAGAACTGTCACTGCCCCTGGATTGGCTGTGGTACATTTGGTGGCCAACTTGAGACTCCATACTTCCCACGCCACGTGTACAGCCCACCAGCCCCCATCCCCCTCTGTCGGTGGTGAGTTGCGTGTGGCGACAGCGAACTCAGCACCGTTGGGATCAGGCCATCGCTTGAGGGACCGGGGGGGGCAGGGTCCTGGCAAACCCGAGGGCCGATCGCCCCCTTCTTTCCTCACGAACGGAAGTGGAATCTATAAAACGAGCCCGCGATTGTGGGCCGAGTTTGGGTAACCAAGCCGTTTTTTGGCCTGGGAGCACCCCCCACCCCCAGCCCCCGCGGTGCTGTGGAATTTTTTTGGCCCCCTTTGAACAAAACGGTTCATTGCACAGACATCAGTTGTTGGTCCCCCAAAGTATCTTCCGCAAATCTGTGCTAAAGACACCCAATTTCCAACGCGTAATTTTATAATTTTGCATTTGCAAGTGTTTTTCGCCGTTTTTCGCCGTTTTTAGCCGTTTTTAGCTGTTCTTAGCCATTTCACTATCAAGGCAATCGCCTGCTCAGGATCCATCGCAGGTGCCGGTCTTTTCTGATCTAAATTGGAGGTACTTCAACGCGGGTGTTGGCGGGGGCACTGACCAGCAAAACGAAGGGAGGGGGGCGAACAGGCCAGACCTTTGGGGCCGATTCGGCTACTCATCCGCGGCATCGAACACACCCACGAACGCGAGCACTCCCCTGCCACCCCCCACACACCTGCCCCGAAGGTCACGCCGCGGCCCGACGGAGGGCGTTTGGGCGTTGGCGCCAAGGCCGAGGGCGGGGCCTCGGCGTCCACTCGCCGGACGCGGGACGGGGAGTCCGGCCGCCGGACGCGGGACGGGGACGCCGTCGTGCGTAGACCCCCGAAGTAGGCGCTGTCGATGCAGGTCTAAAGGCGCGGGGACGCACGGGGGGTCGGGGCGGGTTGGGTCGGTGGTGTGCTGTCTCAAGGCGGGGGGAGTGGGGAGGCTGCGACGGGCACGGGGCTGCGACGGGGGCCGCGTAACGCCCGGGACATTGGTGGTGCACGGGCAAATAATGGCAGCCCAAATTCTTTTATCGTCCGAATACCAGTTCCAATCCCCACATGTAACCGATCGCAGTTGCCTCCCCCTCCCCCTCCCTTCCCCCTCCCCACCACCACCTCCCGAGGCGGGGGGGGGGGGGCAGTTAGGAACGCGCAAAAGTTGGAATCGGCGGAGAAAATTTGGGACCAAATCTTCAATAGCACTGGAAATGTTCGGACAAAATTCGCAGATTGTGGCACAAGAACGAGCCTGAACCGTCAATGGTGGTTGTGGTGTCCTATGGGCCTATGGCTCGTCGCTGCCATTGCTTGGAGACTTCTGGACGGTTGCTGTCATTTCTCGGATGCTGGGTCCCTGTCCCTGCAGAGCAGAGCGCGCCTCCTTAATGGGAATGTGCATGCCCAGAGCGATAACAACGACACCTAGAAAAATGGCCACCGACCTCAAAACCACCACCGCGTGATGTGGCACACTTTTGTGGCGCAAAATTTTGCGATTCCAAGTTTCGCCTGTTTTGACCCCCCCCCCCCCCGTGTGACATGCCGTCGGGTTGTTGCATCTTTACGGGGCCCTGGACAGTCACCCATTCTTCCCTTCGCATGTTGCGTCGGGTCGCTGCTTTCTGTCGGCCGCTGCGGCCGGTGCTCTTGCTGGTGTCGTTTCCGCGTTCGCGGAGCCCAGTAGTTGGTGTGTTGGGGCTGTGCTGAATGTGGCATGGTGTGCCGGATGCGCGTTGCCCCCCCTGGTACACCCTCCGTGCGCACGCCTGCCTTGTCTGACTCTCATGACCCTGGTTTCTTCAATTTTGCCCGGCTTCCAGAAATGTGGAGGGGAGGCCACTGAAGGCAGTTGGGGGGCACATGGAAATGGATAGAACAACCGAGTCCTAAACCCCATCACCGTCCCAGTTTCGCGATCCCGACACCCCAAAACCGACCACCCAAACCCAAACCGTCAGTGTTGCTCCTGCGTCGGCACCATCGCCATCCGCAAAGCCCGCCGCATTCTGCAGCGCCTCCACGACCAGTTCAGCCCCGGCCGTGCCATCTCCCACTCTCAGCACATAACCCCCACATGCTCTTCAATCCGTGCGTTCACTATGACCCCGGCCCCCATGGGCCCACGCCGTCAGTGGATGGGGATAGCTGCCGACGGTTGAAGGGCAGAAGGGGGAGGGTTGGGGGAAGGGGGGCTGACCAGCCGTTGAAGAGTAACCGGCGGCGGTTGGAGGGTCAATGCCGGCGGTTGGCGGACAACCGACGGCGGTCGGAAGGAAACCAGGCCCAAGTTTTCCGGGGCGTTCACAAACACACGCACAACAAGCGCCAAACACTGCCACGCCCCGGAGCGGTGAAGCGGAGGCGCACCGGAAGGTCCAACGGGACGTCCGAATCAGCCGCATGGTCGTCGTCGTACGGCAGCAGCGTCACGAACACGGGGTCCGCCGGAGGGGGCGTCGCCCGCGCTCTGGCTCTCTCTTCCTCCAAAAGCCGCTCCCGCTCCCGCGCCGCTTCTTCCGCCTTCTGTTCTCCGATGGCCGCAGCCGCAACGGCTGCCAAGAGCACCGCGAGGGTCTGGGACGACTCCTGCTTGACCCGGGCTGCCTTTGCAGCCTTGGCCGCTGTAGAGACGGGGTGAGGCGGGCGGCGGCGGCGGGGGGGGGGGGGGGGGCACCGCCTAATGGGCGCCTAGAGCGAGCCTTGAGCAGGGGCCCCTGGACCTGCCGGAGACCGATGTTGAGTACTCACCGGCAGATACTACGGGAAGCGCGGAGACCCCCCCCCCCCACCTCCCCATTCCAGGTCCAAGGGTCCAGGGGTTCACTCTTCTGCAGGGGTGGGGCATGGGGGGGGGGGAGGGGGGGACCCCCTCGCTTCATTGCTCCTCGTCGCTGGGGCTGTGTGTGCCCGGCGCTCCGTGCCCCAGGGGCGGGGCTGGAGAGCCTAACGCTGAGACCGCCCGGGGACTGTGGGTCGGGGCGCCTACGGGCTCCAGCTGCTGAGCGGACGTTGTGCCCCCCCCCCCCCCCCGGGCCTTGGGGTGGCTTCGGGGAGGGGCACACTGGCCGAGGGCACTCCTTGACTGACCTCCCGAGGGGTCGCCGTGGCTCTCAAGGCTTTGCTCCCGTACCCCCCGAGCACCGCCGTGCCACTGGAGGGCCTGGGGACGTGCTGGGCGCTGCCCTGTCCCCAGGACATCTACGCGTAGGCCCGTAGCGCTGTGTCTGCTCCGGAGACGCCCAAGCCCAACGCAGGCGGCAGACCTTCGCCGCGCCGCACGAAGGCCCGGAGGGGGGGGGGGGGGTGACAGGCTTGACTGCGGCGGCGTCCCGGTGCAGCAACTGCAACTCCGGGACGGGGACGCCACCTTCTCTGGCCCCGCCGCGGGCCCAACTCGCAAAAGGGGCGGGTCGTGGCGGGCACACAACGACACACATCCGCACGTCACCAACGGCGGAAGGAGTGGGCCACGGCCGCCGGCGGGTGGTCACGTCCAGAGGGCGGGCGACGGGGGGTCGGAGGGCAAAGCGATGAGGCACCGCCCTCCGAGGCGGCGCAGGAGACGCAGCGAGTCAGTGTTCCGCGGGAGCGACACGGATCGCGGGAAGGCCAGGGACCGCCGCGGTGGAGCAGCGGTGCCCGTCCCGTACCTCCGGCGGGGGCCCCGTCCCATTCTCCCTTAGGCCGGCCCTGTTTGTGCAGGGCACAAAACAGTGATGAGGGTGACGGATTTTTAGGCCGGTCGCCGCCGTCTTGGGGGCCTGCATCCGGGCGAAGGGGCTCCGTACCACGTGCCACCCCCGGCGGACCCCACCCAAGGGGATGCCTACGTGACCTCTGTCGCCATGGGGGCACACACCCGGGCGAGGGTAGCCTTCCCGGGCCCCGATCCTTGGGAGTGGATTGGGGTGGGGTGGGGTGGGGTGGGGTGGGGTGCTGCTCTGGTGCGGTGCGGCATCTGTGATGTTGCGTCCGGTGGTGCGGTGGTGCCGTGCTGCATTATCTGGAGTAGATTTGCAAGCGTCCATCGCCGGGCGGGTACGGACGGTTGCCAAACGGCCGCATCGGTTGGACACCCGAATAACACGGAAAGTGTACCTCATTGCCACAGGGTCACAGACCCCGTCGGGGTTTCCGGGGGGAAATGACCGGGCGACTTCGTGTTGACGACGGTGCCCCACTTGACTGACGTGCCGCAGAGGTTCATACCTCTGATCTTCGCCTCCCGGTCGTTCTTTTGCCGGTCCTGCCCTTGCACAACCATCACTTTGGAGGGTGTCATGAGCTTCTTCTTGGCCTTTTTGGGCTTCGCGTACAGCTGCTGCAATTCCTGCAATGTGAAGGTGGGTTGCATGGGCTGTGCGTAGGCTTGTGTATGGGCCACGTATGGGCTGTGAACAAGTCGTGTGTGAGAGGCGAACTGCGGGCGGGGTGTTTGCTCGTGTGTGGGCTGCGTGCAGGCAATGTACGGGCTGTGGGGGCGTATTGCGCGCGCGTGCGTGCGCTGTGCACAAAGTTTGTACAGGATCATACCCAAACTGCATAGTAGTGCCTAGTATCAATAACAATGAGCCTTGTTGTGCATTTATATGACTTGCCTGCATGCATAGCCCTCATTTGTAGTGCATTTGTGTGTGTTGTTGTGCATGTCACTCAAAAAGGGTACCTGACTCGGTGCTATGGTGATACATTCAGGTACTCTGTTTGGGGGCCTCCACTACTCTGCTGTCTCTCAGACCTTCATGTCCACATCAATGGAAAGGGAGTGCCGGGTGCGGTCACCTTCACTGCCACCCTCTCCCAGTCAGTCCGGCCGTAGTCTCCTCGCATTGCCAGAGGCTAAGCGGCGCGATCCCCTGCCATCGCGGCAGACGAATACACCATCTACGTCGGTGTCACAACCACGCGAGGCCTTGTCAACGGGAGGTTTACCAACATGAATTCCGAACGGCGCATCTGAATTTTTGGAAGGTTGAGAAGCCGGACTACCCCTCACTCCCAGCTAAAGCGCCCTCGGTTGTTGTGGGGGTGTAGTATGGTCCACAGAGGCAAGAATATTGCCAATGATAGCAAAAGTCTCCAATTTCCCCCTGTAATCTGCGCGCCGTGCGCGCGCTGTGCACAAACGCCCCCTGTGTGTAGCTCACCTTGTGTGCGTGTGCTGTGTGTTTGGGCTGAAAATGGGCTGTGGGGCTGTGTGTACGTTGTGTGGGTGGGCTGTGTATGTTGTGTGTGAACAATGTCATGAGCTGTGTGTAGGTTGCGGTTTTTCTTTGACTTCGGTCGTTGCCCAGTGTATTACACATTTTTGCAATTCCGACCGGGATCTATGGGCGTTCACCACCCGGAAGGCAGTCGGGGCGCATCGCGCACATGCGTCGCGTTGGTGCTGAGTGGGCTGTGGATCGGGCTTGCCTAAACAGACGGGCTGTTTTGAGGGGTGGTGTGCCACTCTTGTCTGGTATACCCTGACACACCTGAGCCATGCGCGCCTCTTCCTTTTGAATCTCAAATTTTGTCATACGACGTCCAGGTCCCGATGGGGGCGTTGCGGAAGGTCCCGATGGGGGCGTTGCGCGGAGTGGTGTGGACAGAGAGTCCTCAGCTATTGACACGCTCGTGTCTTGCGACATCAGCATCGAAGGGTCAAGCGGCAACACCTGAGATCGAGCAGATGGCAGTTACCATCAACCGCCACCACACCGCCATCAACCGCCGCCAGATAACCATCAACCGCCACCACATAACGTTCCACCGCCGCCAGGTAACCAGCAACCGCCGCCACCTAATTATCAACCGCCGGCAGTTCAGCCCCAATCACGTCGATTTGCCATCCACTGTGCGTGTGCGTTTGCAGCACCGCCGCAGGGAACCTTCCTTGCCGCCCTGGCCCTCCTCGCCGGGCGCGCTGACAACACTGCAGACCTTCGTCGCCTGCGCTTCCTCCCGTGGCCCCTTTTCTGGCTTCTCCGTTGGCACACTCGAGTCGACACGGGTGACCTCATCCTGCGCACACAAACGCGTGCCCGCATCCCCGTCCGTCACACAGCGCCGAAACCGCAACCCCGTGAACCGCACGAGAGGAGCCCGCGGACCCCTCGGCCCCCCGACCCCTCGGGCTCGGGCGCAGGGGATGCGCACACATGTGCCACATCGCCAGCGGTACGTTTATCACCCACGAAGAAGTGTCCGACCGTTTCCAGAGGGTCGGCCTCGGGAGCTCAGGCAGAACGGCTGCTGTAATACGGGCGGTGTAGATGGGACCGCGTTGTGGACGTGCTACGGCGCATCGCGGCCGTCCATCGCACCGTCACTCCCGGCGGCCCTTCGAGCCGCCGTGAAACGGTCGCTCGAGTCGCTTCCGACCGTCGCCGCTCGCGCGTAAAAAGCGCAGAGGAGGTCTGTGTGAGTCGTTTTGCAATTCGCGGATTTCGTGTTCTACGACGCGTACTATATTTTCGGCGACACGTGATTCCGCCGTCACGAGTGCACAACACGCAAAGCACTCGGCAAAGCGAACCCGTGCGTCAATGGGCGTTGTCAACTCCTTCGGTAGACTGGCAGTGTCCTGTTCGGCGGCCTTCTCCTCGTCTTCGGTCTTGCCGGATGGCGGTTCCGTTTCTGCGTCGGTGGTACTCGAGAATGAGAACCGGCGTTGCAGTTTGGACCTCCCGGTCGGCGTCCGCGGCGACCCCTTCGGCGACGTCTCCGTCTTCCTGCTCCACGGCGAAACGCTGTGCACAGTCTGAGCCTCACTCATGGGCGACGAGCCTTCGGACTCTTCAGCTTTGCCGGATGGCGATCCGCGTTCGGATTCATCGGGCTGGAGAAGCAGAAGGAGGGCTTGTAGGCACAAAACTTGGCGGTTGTGGGCCAATGAAAGGGAGGCATAGGCAAATAGATGCGGGTTCTAGGCCAATGAATGGGGGTTATAGGCCAATGAATGGGGGTTCTAGGCCAATGAATGGGGGTTCTAGGCCAATGAATGGGGGTTATAGGCCAATGAATGGGGGTTATAGGCCAATGAATGGGGGTTATAGGCCAATGAATGGGGGTTATAGGCCAATGAATGGGAGTTATAGGCAAATGACTGGGGGTTATAGGCCAATGGAGGGCGGTCAGAGGCACCTTTGAAACCGGCGATGCGCCCCCGGATTCGCCTTCGGATGCGACCTCGGCATGTCTCAGGGGCGACACAGGCACCACCGCCCCGGGCTCGGCCGACGGCAACACAGGCTCGGGCTCCGGGATCCGGCCCTGGGCTGCCCACTGTTCCGGACCCACAATGACGACCGCGGGGCCCTCCTCCTGCACCCCCTCGGCCTGCCCCACGTCCGTCTGCACCTCCGACGCCTCCTTGGGCCCCCACGTCGCCAGCCTCAAGACCGACGACACCCGTTCCAATTCGGGGACGGCCTCCGCATCGCGTTGGTCCTCCGGGGCGCTGCTGCCGGCGTCTGCCGCCGCCCCCTTGTCCACGAGCGGTGTTCCGGGTTCAGGGCACGTCACGGGGATCCCGGTCTCCTCCTCCTGAGGGCACGGGGGGCGAAGCGCGCACGGAAGGGCCACAATAGAGGGGGCGCACGGGGATGTATTAGAAGGGGGGGGATGGGGGGGTCTGAAGGGGCGGGGGGGGTCTGAAGGGGGGGGGAGGGGGGCTTGGCTGGGACCCCCCTTGCTCCTTGGGTCCCTCTATGGTCCCCACCGAAGGCAGGCCAAAAATTTTAAGCTGAAGTCCCCTTGGCGCTGAAGGCGCCAAAGGAATATTTCGGCTGTCAGCCTCAAACATTGGAAGGGGAGGAGGGCGGGGGGGGGGTCCAGGGGGGGGGGGCTACCCCCCCCCCTCCTCCTGCGGTGTATCGCCGTTCTAATACATCCCCCGGGGGGCGCACATCGGGGCAAACAATGCCGCTGCACAATTTTAAGTTCAAAATTTTGCGTTACCCCCCCCCCCCCTTTTGAGAGCAACACTAAAATGCCAAACTTTGACGGAAACAACACCTCCGGTTGCTCTGGAAACGGCGTTGGTCTTGCGCCGTGGGAAGACACAAGCGGTGCCCATTGCATCGTGAACGCACGGGTCGTCAGGTCATTCCCCATTGTCCACTTCTAAAGGACAGGAAATGAAAAGGGGTGGCGGGGCAGCAGCACCTCTAAACTCCCGCCCCCAGCCCCAAATCACAGGGAACACTTGATCTTCATGGATCACCAGAAAAAGAACCGCCCAATTCCATCGTTCGAAAAGTTGCAGACGCCACACCTCCCGTTGCTCTGACAAGGGGCGTAAAGATGGGGGGGGGGGGGGTAATTGTGTTATGTTTGGGTTCGCCCATATCGGCCCCATGAAGTACCCCTTTTGGCAGAACAGCGACAGTACACGCCGCACGAGGATCGCCTCGCCCCCCCCCCTTCCCGCCCCACCTCTTGCCCTTCCATCGCGCCACACCTGATGCCTCAGCACCTCGACCTGCTCCTGCAGCCGCCGCTGGAACGCCGCCGTTGCCGGCGTGACGGGCGTTTGTGGCACCGCAGCCTCCGCCTCCTCCGGCGCCGGAAGTGGCCGGGGTCCGTCGGGGGACGCGGAACTCTTTCGTGACCCCTGTAAAGAAAACGGTGGAGGAGGGGGGTGGCCCGCCGCCGGAGGGCGAGGGCCTGTGCTATGAGGGCCCTTCCCCTTTGGAATGCGTTCCTTTGCGCTACTTCTGCTGTACTTTGCTCTACTTTGCTCTACTTTGCTCTACTTTGCTCTACTTTGCTCTACTTTGCTCTACTTTGCTCGAGCCAGCCGATCATGAGCTCGATGTTTGACTAACGCACAGGGCCATGGAGCACCCAATGGACAGGGGAACTGCTCCTACCCAACCCAATGGAGAAAGGCCCTGCCTCAGCAAGGAGGACCGACAGCGTGGCGACCCGACATGCCACTGTGTGTCCGGCAGGGGCAATGACTTTCGTTAGCTGCACCCGTGTCCGACGCAGTAGGACCCCTTTATTCTGATCACGCCTGACTTGGGGGACGCATGTCTGGTGGTGACCTCCCAGTCTGTGGAGGCACAGCAGTGGGCAAGAGCAGGCCAGGGATGTGATAAAGGGGGGGGAGGGGGGGTCTGAAGGGGGGTTCGGGGGCAGGCTTTGGCTGGGACACCCCTCCTCCTTGCTCATGCCAAAGCACCGGCGACCTCCAACCACCGCGCCGCAGGGCACCCATGTGCCCAATTTGCAACCCCAGAATCGCTGGATCCCGCTGACTGGCATGTGCACATGGGCGCCGGAGGTGCCAGATTTCTTTCTTTTTCAGTTCCTGCAGGAGGAATGTTTGCCCGGCGCGCGCCCGGCGCATGCCCGGCGCGCTACCTTTGTATTAAGTATCCTATCTCTAGCCCCAAGTCCATCTTCACCTTGCGGAATCCCCCAAGTAGACCGCACTGGACCGCAAACCTTCCCTGCAAGGCACGTTGCATAGCCGAAATATGAGAATTCAACAACACAAAATGTCACTCCCACCGCTTCCAACCACCACCCTTGCCATCGTCATAAATTGGGTGCAAAGGATGGGCCAGATTCTTGGACACGGTGAGAAGGTTCTCCAGATTGTTTGGTGAGGGGGGGCAAAGACAGGCACGGGTGGGGAATGGTCAAAAAAAGATGCCCGGCGCACTAATACTCCCCCACAGTTCCAAGTTTCAGCAGCTTTGGAGAAGGATTTGAGGGCCTGGGTGGGGGGCGGGGGGGCGGGATTTGAACTTGGGGAACACGCGTGGACTGAGTACCCGGGTGCCCGGATTTGCCCAAAGGCATCCGCTCACGGCGAACGGGAGGGACGAGGGCATGGGACGGACAATTGAGCCTGAGGGCAAGGGGTCAACTCAGGGATGAGCGCACCTGAGGACTGCGCGGGGGCGAATCGCTGAGGCGGTTCTCCAGCACCGGCAGGGGGTCCGCCACCTGCACAACACAGCGCAGAAGGTGAGCCATGCGACACAATCGCGGCGCGAGGCTGATGCCCGTGACCGCGCCGGAGACGGGGCGGTGCACAGGCAGGCCCAAGGGACTGCTATCTCCAAGAGGCAAGAATGCTGTGCATGGGGGGGGGGGGGGTTAGGAAGGGGGGAGGCGGCGTCTGGGGCCCAACAGTTTGTGGAACAAAAATGGCTTGAACAGATTTTCCCTGTGGCAAATTTCGTTGTTTTTCCCGCGATGGTCACTTTGGCCTGGAGGGGGGGGGGTTACCCCCCCCCTCCCTCGTCGTGCGGTGTACGGCCGTTCCAATACTTCCCTGCGGGCGGGGGGGGGGTATGGGACGTGGGTAAAAGATGCACGCGATGGGCAGTGTGTGTGGATGTCGGGTGTGGGATATCACATCGGCGGTCGCGTGCGGCCTGGGGACGCACCGGCCCAGCACTTTCGCTACTGCATCGTCCGTTTCCATACGCCAGAAGTCAGGCACGTTCCGCATTCCCAGGGTCACACTGCGGGCCATGCACAAGATACACCGTGTCAAAGGCGCACGGGGCGTGATCAGGCGTATGTCGGGGGGCAGCCCTGGGGGCACCCTTTGGGGCGAGGCCAAGTGGCTGTATCAGGCCTGTAAACTCACCGCCACCGCGCTGCCCCCCTCGCTTCGTCAGCGCCATCGTGAACACACGCAAACCAAATATCTCTGGGGAGGAGCGGTGTTCGAAAAAACGGTTTGCATGTGGTCCCGTACAGTTATGGCGCAAGCTTCACAGTGAGCGCGCTTTTGTGTGGAGCTTGTGTTGGCACACTTTCATCGCAAGTGATTTCGGTGCACCTTCATGGACGTGGTTGCGTGGACCTCAAACATGCTTTGCCTTGTCATCACCGCTTGCGTTGTCTGAGGGTGCGCGTAAACAACGCCGGCGTCACGACCGCGGGTGGCCTTGTCTCCGGCATTTTTCATATCAGGCCTTTCATTTGAGAGGAAGGGCCGTGGGTGCGGTGATTGGAACAGGCGTGGGCAGCAGAATAGATCAGGGCGATGCCGGTCCGCGCACGCAACATAACCTTCATCCCCTGCCTCCGGTCACATGCAGCCCTGCCCTGGGTGGACTACCGCTAACGCTCCCTGTCATGGCCAGGGACGGGGGATGGGGAGTACCGCATGCACTGCACAGGACGCAGACGCACACCTGTTTGCTGCGGTCGAGCATTTGCTGCAGCTGCTGCATCCGCTTCTCAACCTTCCTCTTCTCTGCCGCCCACTCCTCTGCCGTCCGTCGAGGGCTGGCGCTCGATCGAGGGCTGGCTGCATTCCGTCGAGGGCTGCCGTCGATACCGCCCGCCGCCTCCTGCACATCGTCCACTACGTTGGCGGCGTCCCAACTCTCCTCCCTTTCCGTGTCCGAGTCAGTCCAGTCCACCTCGTCGGGCCCCAACTCCCCGCTTTCACGCATCTGCCGCCGGTCGATCTTGCCAATCTTTCGCTGCAGCTTACTGATGAGGTCCTGCAGCCGTTCCTGCTCTTGCGTGGACAAGTCCTCCGGCAACGCCGGGAGGTCCCAGCTGTCGGAGGGAGTGACGCCCTGTGTGACACCCAAAACGTGTGTATGTGTCAGACTTTGTTCATAAGACGGGGGGGGGGCGGGTCTTTTGGCTCTGAGACCCACCCACCCAAAAAAAAATCTTGACCCAAAATTTGGCTGAGGGAAAATCAAATTTGAACAAGCGGCCCCTTTGTGGGACCCACCCAGACCCCCCCCCCCTTTGGCAGTAATTCCTCATAAACAAAGCCTGGCATGTGTGTGTTTGTGTTTGTGTGTGTGCATGCGCATGCGTGGGTGTGTGTGTGTGGGTGGGTGGGTGTGGGCAGGCGACTTTTAAGGTCCAAGACACTCTGTGGGTGCGGGTGTGCCAAAGGCACTGTTACCAAAAGGCAATGGCTGGAACGTCGTGTCCACAAGAAAAAGCAGATGGTTGGGGAGAGCTAAGCCGAAAACTGTGCAGCGGGCCTGGCAGCAGTGCAGGGGGCGATGGGTAGCTAAGATCCGTCAGGACACTGCCACACTATAGGATGGAAGGGTGCAGCGGGCAGTGGAAATTTGTCAGCACATGCCGGGTAAAGCCCTCCACCTCTTGCTTTTTGTCCTCTTCGCCACCGTTGCTGGGGGTAGTGGGAACTGCCACACTGCAGGAGGCAGTGGACAGTGGATCTCCGTCAATACATTGCCACATTGCTTGGGTGAGCGGGCAGGTGAATCCTTTGGGTAATGGAAATCTGTCAGTGCACCGCTACAGCACAATACCGGGAGAAGTGGGTAGTGAGATCCTTAAATACACGACCCCACTCGAGGGCACATCAAGTAGTAGAAATCTTGCTATACACTAGCACAATGCAGCATTGTGCTAGTGTATAGTGTCTGCCACGCTAAAGAGGATAGCGGGTAGTGGAACTCTGTCTTTCCAATACCACACTGCAGAGCGTAGTGGGTAATGGAAATCTTGGTGTGCACTACCACATCGCAAGGGAAGGGGACAATCAAAACTCGGTCATTCACTGCCACATTGCACAAGGCAATGTGAGGTGGAACTCTGCGAGTACACTGCGACATTTCATGGGGCAATGGGTAGTGGAATTCGTGGGCAATTGGACTGTATGCCACCACACCGTAGAGGGCACTACGTTGTGGAAATCCTTCATTGGACTGCCACCTTGAAGTGGGCAGCGGACAGGTGGGTAGTGGGCATCCGTTTGTACACTGCCACACTACAAGGAGACATGGGACAGTGGGCATGCCCGGAACAGTGAGCAAGAGAAGCTTTAATATACAACCGAATTGGAGAGAGCACAAAAAACTGAAAATCCTTCGGTACATTGCCACACTGTGGGGGGTATTTGGGGGTATGGGCAGTGAAAATCCTTTAGTACACCGCTACATCATAGGGGAAAATGGTCGGTAGAGCTCCTTCAATACCAATCGAATACGAAAAATTTCAAGATACGAGTTTTTCTGAAGCTAAAAAACAATTGATATTTGGCAAAATTTGGTTTTTGCCCCGAAAAAGTGCAAAAAAAATTTGCGGTTTGTTTGTTTGTTTTTGCGAATGCCCCGTTTTGCGCAATGAAATAGCCATGTACGGCCGGAAATGTTGTATATATTTTTATTTATTTTCTGCGAAAACGAATGTTTGCGTGAAGTTTGTTTTCCGCGGTGCCTTCATCTTGATGCTCTCTGTACGGAAGTTGGGGATTGTTGATGAACACTGGATGTTGGGTACCTCCGTTCCCAATGCATTGCAATCCTTGTCAAAACACAGTGGATACCATCAGACGAAGAGTACCACAAGCAGTCATTAGGCAGAATGCAAACTGATAAGACTCCGCTGGTCATAGTCATGGTCCTAATTAATGAATTCATTGTCTAATTTTGCGAAATTTCAGCCGTTTCGTTGGCTTGTGGGTGGAAATTAATTTATTTTTTTGCGTCAATTTTTTTTGTGTTTGCACAAAATTTTACCCCAAGTGTGTTGTTTGAATTAAATATTTTGGCAAAAGCTTCATATCTGTTCGGTACACTGCTATACCACAAGGGATGGTAGGGGGTAGGGGTAGTGGAACTCATGCAACACACTGCCACACTTTAGAGGGCAGTGGGCAAGTGGCAGTGGAGATCCTCTTGAACACTGCCACACTACAAAGGATAGTGTGTGCTGGAAATCCTTCTGCCCAACGCCACAGCGCAAGGGTTGAGTGGGCAATTGGACTTCATCAATGCACAGCCACACAAGGTGGGTCCTTGTAGGGTGTTGGATTGGGTAGTGGCACACTTGGCCTAACAGTCCATGGAGACCGGTCCGGGGCGCTGTCGCCTACCCTCCGCGGACTTCGAGGCGCAAGGGGGCCACTAGCTTTGGGATGCCCGGGTCTGTGCCCCCAGAGCCTCTCAGCGCCCATAGCTGTGGAGCTGGAGCACGGTGCCCATCACAGCAGCCCGTGGGGGTTGCGGGCGCTAGTGTCTGTGTTCCGCACCCACCACTTCGCATGTCGTAGTGCGGGGGGGGGGGGGGGGCTTGGATGCCATGACCCCAAGTAGGCAGCCAGCTGTGCCCCCGAGAGCCTCGCGTGCCCTGGCTTCTGTGGCTGGGGAGTAAGTGTACAGGGTGCATGCAGCCGGATTTCCACTGCCCAATGCCCCTGCCAGTGTTGTGGTGTGGTACCGGATTACCTTTGCCCACTACCCCGCGCATTGGGGAAGTGTTTGAAGTTGCACGCTGCCCACTGCAGCGTGGCAGTCTGCTGAGCTATTTCCACTACCACTGCAGTGTGCTGAAGAAGTTCCACTGCCCATTGCCCCTTACAACGCAGCAGCGCACAGAAGGATTCATCTGCCTGCTACCCCAGCAGTGTTGCAATGTGCTGCTAGATTTCCACTGCAACAGCCGGTCACTGCAAACCATTGGGAGCATTCCCGGGGGCCCCGAAATACGTAGGCAGGGTGGCACCCCAGAGCCTGTTGCTGGGGGCTAGTGTAAGGGGGCGTTTTCGCACAGCGCGCGCACAGCGCCGACTATTACGGTGTTTACCCCGGTAACAGCCCTGAAAACCTGCCACCTCTAGAAGCATGCATGAGCAATTCAAAACTCCGAAATTCAAACGTGTCGTGTTCTCAGAATTATCCAATGTCCAAAACAATGCAATGTAGACAATAAAATTGTCTTGCGGCTGTTACTCCTTGATACCCGTACATACACGCAAGAAGGGGGGGGGTTGATGCTACACGGATACACAATGGCAATAGTACCCTGCGGCAATCCTACACCCAAAAAACTGCCTACCGGTGGTGGAGAATGGCCTACTTTTTTTGTACTACTTTTCGCACAGCGCGCGCACAGCGCACGGTACGCCCCCTAAGGGCTGGCACAGCTGGTCACAGCAGTCCTTGGGGACCAGTGCCGGGCACTGTCGCTGGTGTGTTCGAGACCCCTGCCCACGGGTCTGGGGGAACGAGCCCTGAAGCCCCTCGGTAGAGAGGTGGTGTTGCCCCCAGAGCCTATGAAACTCCAGAGCCCGGTGCTGGGGGGCGGAGCAGCAGTAAGGGGGAGCACCCAGAGCACAGACAACAGGACATAATGGGCTAGAGCACGGTTTTTGCGATATTTGCGGAAACCCTCCGGAGCGACGGTGAGTGGCCCTAGCCAACTGCGCACTGCCCCCGGGACTTGGGGCGTCACCCAAACAATGGAGGGTGCGGAGGGTATGGGTGTGCGCGTGCGTCTGCGTTCGTGCGTGCGTGCGTGCGTGTCATGTGTTGTGTAGTATGGTTGGCAACGGGTGCTCTGTGCTTGCTACCACTTGGGTTTCCCTAGTCGTTCCTGTCAGCCGCCGCAGCACCTTGGCGTGACGTCTCACTGCCAACACCGACACCACCACTGCGCTACCCCGACGTCTGCGCACGCGAAACACAATGCTCTGGTCGCCGACTGTCCCCAGCACGTGCACTCGGCAGCCCGTGCCAACCCCCACGCGACCCTTGGCAGCTGCACACACCTCCGCGGGCAAGAGCGGGTCCTGAACATCTTTGACCCACGGCGCCACCGAATCGTCCGTCTTCTCACGTTTCGCCTCTTCATTCGGAAGCACCACCGTGCGGACAACATTCCACAAATGCTGGGCCCTTGCACTTCCGGGGGTTGTCGGGGACTCAGCCGGCTCCTCCACCTTCTTGATCCCCGCCGACGGCGCGCGCTTGGCTTTGCCCGGGGTGTTCCGATTGGTGGATGACACCGGCCTCTTCAGAACCTGCAGCAGGCACCGGGAAGGGGCCGCAGGGTGCGTGCGGTCCCCCGGGGCACACCAGTTGTGGAGCGGCCACAAACCACAAAACGTGGAGTGTTGGCTTGAGGGATATCCACAAAGCTGAGACTGAGAAACAGCGGTGCAAGGCCTCCTGAAATGTACAAATGCCGTCATCTCTGCCCTGCACACCGCAACAGAGAAATCCCACCCCTTCGGCGTCGAGCGACACCTTTGCGTCGAGGCGGCCCCGGTGCTTCAGCCTTTGAATCGTCCGAGACAAGCTTTTTTTGCGACACAGGGGGAGGGAGGGGGGATGGAATTTTGGAGGAGGCAGGCACTGCTTTTGTCCTACCACTAGGGGAGGCAGGCACCCATTCAACACCTTGTTCACAGTACCGCATTTGCGAAGTACTTTCATGATGAGCTGTGTGGGAAAATGGAAAGACATTTCGTATCTCCCACAGCTTCCTGTTGGGGGCATACGGTCCATTGCCCCCGTTTCCATCCTCCTCCGGTGCCAACGGGGACGTCACGTGGCTCGGCTGCAAAAGCCCACCAGGAAGTACTGAGGTCGAGCCCCAGGTGGAACAATAAATAAATACGCTCCGCCGGTAACCCAGCGAGCTCGAGGGGATGGTTGACCGTCCGCTTATGCCTGGAGATGGGGTGGGCGGGCTCAGTCGACGGGCCCCCCAAAATCCTATCGAGACTGACCTCCGGGCCCCAGGCGGTGACCCAGACCCAAAATTCGGCAACAAATGGGAATTTTGGAATCAGCGCGTCGAGGGGGTTCAGAAAAGTCATCATTTGCCATGCATTTGGTGAAAAGAAAAAAAACTGACCATTTTCAATGCTCAAGTTACGCGGCCTTTTTGGCACCCCGCGTTTGCGCTTGCGCGCCCTTGTCTACGCACAGCGATGCCGTCTGGCCGTTGTCCTTCTGACCGCAGTGTTCCTGGTCAAGAACGTGAGATGGCGTGTTTGGGGGCGGGTTGTAATCGGAAAGACGGACTGGGTCATGCCCTATGAAGTGCTCTTTGTGCTCTGAACAACGTCCCGCTTGAGACCGCCACCGTCCCTATTGGCTTCGATTTGATTTCCAGCCGCTGGCCTCCGAGGAGCCCCAAACAGGCCTTTGCTTTCAGGGGATCAGAGGTGGTGCCTAGTGAGCA
>OZ038399.1:6660829-6703329 GCA_964036045.1 Eutreptiella sp. 'Long Island Sound 2002' | reverse complement strand
CGGTGGGGGTGATCTCTTTGGAGACCCCTGGCGATGATGAGAGCGTATCGCGGACGGCCGCTGCCAGCACGGCCTCCGGGTTCATGCTGGAGAGCTCCAGCACTAGGTGGTGGGCCGGCAGCGAGCCCACACAGGCCTCCACCCCTAGCGTGGTTGGCGCAGCCGTCCACGGGGAGAGGGGCTGAGGGGTCAGGGCTGCCCACGGCGCAGGGGCCATGGCCACCGGCGCCGGCTATGCCGGTTGTGGGGGGCATGGCACAAGGAAGGACCCCAAGGGTCGCATGTCTCGCGGGGTACTAGGGCAGACGCCACCCAGCTGCTATAGGAGTCCAGGCTGTACACTGGCTGCAGCTTATTGCAGCCTACCCCGCCCCGTTACCAATCGAGGGGCTATGGGGGTGCTGCACCCCGGTGCTGCAGCTGCACCCTGGTGCTGCAGCTGCTCAGCTGCAGCATTTCGGCTATCACACTCATGCTGTAGCCACCGCAGCCATCTTGGTGCTGCTGCACACCTGCTGCAGCTTACTGGGCTTGTGCCACCACGCGGTGGGCTTGTGCCGGGACGCGGTGGGCTTGTGCCACCACGCGGTGGGCTTGTGCCACCACGCGGTGGGCTTGTGCCGGGACGCGGTGGGCTTGTGCCACCTCACGGTGGGCTTTGGGCTGCTCCGGTACTGCCTGCGGCTACAACTTTTGTGCAGCAGCATTCCTGCGGCACCCGGTGTTGCTTTGCGGTTGCAGCCGCTGAGCAACAAAATTTCAGCTGTCTGCATGCATCTTGGTGCTGCTGCACTTGGGCTGCAGCTCTCTGTAGCCCAACTCCGCCCGGTTACCAATCAAGGGGCTATGGGGGTGCTGTGCCCCGGTGCTACAGCTGCTACCTCAAGTGCTGAGGAGCAGCATCTCAGCCCATCACTCGTGCGGCAGCAGCTGCTGTAGGCGTCTGGGTGCTGCTGCACACTGGCTGCAGCTCATTGCAGCCTACCCCCGCCCCATTACCTATTAAGGGGCTATGGGGGTGCTGCACCCTAGTGCTGATCAGCTGCAGCATTTCAGCTATCACACTCATGCTGCAGCCGCCGCAGCCATCTTGATGCTGCTGCACACCTGCTACAGCTTACTGGGCTTGTGCCACCACGCAGTGGGCTTGTGCCACGACGCGGTGGACTTGTGCCACCACGCGGTGGGCTTTGGGCTGCTCTGCGGCCACAACTTCTGTGCAGCAGCGTTTCTGCGGCACCCGGTGTTGCTCTGATGTTGTGGCCGCTAAGCAGCAGTATTTGAGCTGTTGCTCTTGTGCTGCAGCCGTTGCAGCCATCTTGGTGCTGCTGCACTCGGGCTGCAACTCTCTGCAGCCCACCACGGCCCCATTACCAATCCAGGGGCTATGGGGGTGCTGTGCCAAGGGGGGCGGCCTGTTCGAATTCTAGACCCCAACTGGGTGCGAAAACTTTTGGTGGTCTGGATGGGGGGGAGGGGGGGTTGGGTTGGGTTGGGTGAAGGCCTCCCCCAGACGGCCAAGGGGGGGAGGGGAGGGGGGGGTAAGTGGGTCGGCTGGCCCGGCGCCGGGCTCCCCAAGGGGGGTCAGTGGGTACCCCAACATACATACCTCCAAATGATCCCCATGACGCGCTGATCAGTTGGAGCATACACAACTGGGGTAAAACTTTTTTCAGTAAAATTTACTATTAGCTCAGGCTCCCATTAGCCAAGGTCCGACCTGGAGGTCAGGTTGGGGGTCAATTTTTTGTGTGTGTTTTTCACCCATTTGTGCATTCTCCACCAAATTCTCAGTATTTTGAGTCTGGACACGTAGGGTAAAAAAAACCCCCCCGTCAGGAGGCCAAAAAAATAAATGCGGCGCCTTCGGCGCCAACACTTTCCCCCAAAATCTCAATTTGGAGAAAGACGGGGTTGAAAACTTTGGGGGCTCTGGGGGAGGGGGGGGGGGGGGGCTGGAATTCGAACAGGCCACCCCCTCGTGCTGTGCCCCGGTGCTACAGCTGCTGCCTCAAGTGCTGAGGAGCAGCATCTCAGCCTCGTCACTCGTGCTACAGTAGCTGCAGCTGCTGTAGGCATCTTGGTGCTGCTGCACTCGGGCTGCAGCTCTCTGCAGCCCACCCCCGCCCCATTACCAATCGACCGGCTATGGGGGTGCTGCACCCAGCTGCAGCTGCGTGTGTGGCGTGGGGCTCGCGGTGCACTGCTTCGTTCTGCCGTGCGTTGTCGCTAAGTCGCGTGGCTACAGGTCCATGGTCAGGATACAAGCAACCCGTGGGCGGTGTGTGTCACCGCTGCTTGGTCAGGTTGCTGGGCGGAGGACACCCTCCTTCCAAAGGCATGCAGGCTCAGCACTGGATGCCCAGCACTGCGGGGCGCCTACTTAGGCACCATTTACACTCACAGTGCTCCCTTCAGCAGGGTCCGGGACCGCCATCCAGCTGGTGTCACTTCTGGGTGCGCGTGGCCACCTGTTGTGAACTTCGTTGTCAAAGCACCTGGACGACCGTTGTGGTTGCCGTGCGGCACAGGGACAGGCCCGTGGTGGTCCTGGTGGGCCGGGCTCTTGTCCCTTGGTGGTAAGCCGCTTGGGTACCGGTGCGCCAGGCGCCTCATCCACAGGGCTGAGCCTGCCCATGGGTGGGTTCCTCCGTCCGCCCTAGGACGCCCTGACGGAGGGGTGACACTGGGGGGAGGGAGGAAGGGAGGAAGGGGGGGTGAGGGAGGGGGGGGGGGAGGAGGGAGAGAGGGTGGGAGGGTGATTAAGGTTGAGGTTGAGGATGGCCACACCATATTGGCTCCTCTTGCAGCGGCCTCAGCCCTGACCAGTTGGGAGCGGCCGCTCGCGAGCACGGGGCCCTGCACCAATGGGGCCTCAGCAAGCAGTGTGCTAGTAGCCTGACGCATGTGCTGCGTCACTACGCGTGCTCTTCGTGTGTGCTCTACACAATCGCGTCCCTCTACACCTTTGTGCACCCCATTGCCGGGGCCTTTGCACCTCCATGTGGAGGTCCTTGTTCCTCATGCGTATGCGGTGGCAGCCGGGCGGCGGGTCTTGCTGTGGGGCCATGATGGCAGCCGCATACCAGCCTGCGTACGATGCACTTGTGCTTGTTGCTAGAACTAGCACCGGTCCTGGCTGCAGGTCGCTGTTCCGGTTTCGTGCTACGGCTTCAGACCCCCATCCCTAGCCACGGCTGCTGCAAGACTACCCCACCTTAGGCCTGCTAGCTATCCAGCAGCTATCATGTTTGTCAGCAGTTGATTTTTCCATTTGCACACACATGACTGTTGACGCCTGATGAGTAGTAAGGGCGTTGCTCTCGCAAGGGGAGGGCGCGGGGGGGGGGGCTGATCCACGATGGGTAGGGGGGCTTATCCGGCGGGCCCCCACCCAGGCCAAACCAGCCCCCCCAAAAACCCAAAACACTTTCCTCGAGGGAAAAAACGAATAGAGAGCGCGAAATGCGAGACCCATTTTGCGTACACACACTTTTCTTGCCCACGTACCCCCCCCCCCCCCCGCACCGACATAACATACCCCGTCTCCTCTTCTTCGAAGACGCTGGACGCCACTTGGGCCGGAGTGGCCGGGCCCGACGGGTCTGGGCGGCTGCTCCACGAGGTCCTCATGCTCATCGTGGGGCTCAGGGGGAACTTCAGCAGCTGCACCCGGTCCGGGACGTCGTTGCAGTCGAACTTGAAGTTGCGGTTGATCAGCAGCTCGTCGGCCCCTTTGGCGGGCTCGGCCTTCAGCTCCGCCAGGTCCTCCTCCCGAAGCGACACCAACTCCACCGTCCGCGGCGACTGCATCGAGTCTATCAGCCGCGGCGACAGCGACTGCGACTGCGCCACGGACGAGGCCTGGCGCTGCTCCTCTGCCTTGACCTGAGCGCGTGCGACAGAGTGCGCGTGTTGTGGGGTGAGTCCACTGTGCTGTCTTCGGCTGCGGGGGCAGTAGCCCATGGGTTCTGATGGAGCTCATGTGCTGAGAGGCTGAGAGGTGGAGGAGCTGGGAGGGACTGCCTTTTCCTCATCATGCCCGATGACAGGGCATACCAACATCAGAACTCATGGTTCGGTCGCATAATGATGGGGCATTGTTGTTGAGCCTCGCAGTTTGAGCATGGTTTGAAAGATTTGGGCGTCACGCACACACACGCACATAGTCTTCGTGTCGTGCTGAGAGGGAGGAAAGGCCCCAGGAGGCGGACGACCAAAAATTGCTGCTGTGCGAACATTGCTCTAGAGACGTGATGTATGATAGCGAACGCTATGATTGTCGTCGAAATGAATGGGCGTCACACACACACACACACACACACACACACACACAAATCATTTCGATGACCCCCCCCCCCCCCGCGAATCCCAGTCGAAACCGAGATATGTCCCCGCCGGGACGCAAAATGCTGGGCGTCAACCCCAAAGTTATGAGGCCAGCCGGTAGGGCAGTTCCAAAATGGGAACATCGCCACAGCGGCATCATGAGCGGGCTCCGCACCTCTCGCAATTTCTGAACCCAGCTCCCTCACCCCCAACCCAAGGGGTGGACCACCAACGCCCCTATCCCACGCGTGCAGGGTGACGTCCTCGAAAGGCGAACACCTATGTACAGCCGGCAGCACCAGTGTGCTCACTCAGTCTTTATAGTACGCCCAGATTGCGGTCTAGATGCCAGATTGCGGTCTAGTTGTGCTGTTTTTGCCTCGTGGACGTGCCCCCCCCCCCCCCGGTGGTGGAAGGTTTTGAGGGTGGTCACGGGAAAGCTAAGTTACTATTGGGCGCTGTGCCCGCGCTGTGCCCACGCTGTGCCCGCGCTGTGCCGAAACGCCCCCAGGGCTGAGCCTTGGGGTTAGAGTCCGCCTCCCCTCCCCCCCCCGGTTCACGACAGCCCTCGGCGCGCCAGCCGCGGCTTCGTAGCTGCACCGGGTGTCCATTCGCCGCGTGTCACGGCGGCACGAAGGGAAGCACGGGAGCTCGGAGTCGGGATGCAGGATGCGGTAGGAGCACAGACGCCACCCCCTCTTGTTGCATGTTGTGTGTGTGTGTGTGTGTGTGTGTGTGCGTCACGGGGGCCGTCGCCAGCCAATGTGTGACCCCGAGGGGTGTGCGACAGTTTGGGGGGCTGTAGGGGGGGAGGGGACCCCTCCCCCCCCCTTGGTTGACCCAAACCTTGGGGGTCAGCGGGTCGGGCGGTCAGCCGCCGGGCCAACCGGGGGGGGTCGGTGGGTACCCCAACATACATACCTCAAAATGATCCCCATGACGCGCTGATCATTTTGAATATGCACAAGTGGGGTAAAAATTTTTTCAAAAAAAAATTTGCCCCTCAACTCAGGCTCCCATCAACCAAGGTCCGACCCGGAGGCCAGGTCGGGGTCAAAATCCTTTTTTGTGCTTTTCAGCCATTTTTGAATTCTCCACAAAATTCTGAGTATTTTGAGTATAGACACATAGGGTCGAACAAAAAAATTCCCCCCTGCCGTATGCCTAAAACAAAATCTCCGGCGCCTCTGGCGCCCACAAAACCCATTGTTCTGTACAACCATTTTTGGGGTCTGTAGAGCCCCCCCCCCCCCCCCTTTGGGGTCGGGTCCTGACCAGGACTGGCCCCCGTGGCGTGCGTGCGTGCGTGCGTGTGTGCGTACGTGTGTGTGTGTGTGTGTGTGTGTGTGTGTGTGCCAAGGTAACTCATGCTCAAACTCCGAGGTTCAACAAACCTGCAGTCCTACCACTATTGCAAACCATGAGTCCCGTGTTCGGCCCCGAAGGGGGGGCACCCTGACGTGCTGACGAATTCAATGTGTACACGTGCCCCTAACACACCAGGGCTCCCGTCCCTCAGACCCCACCACGAAGCAACAAGAGACTGTGCGTGTGTGTGTCTGTGTGCGTGTGGGTGGGTGGGTGGGTGGTTTGTGCGATTGTGCGGTGGTGTACTGTGCTGCAGTGTGAGGTGAGAGGGGGGCGTGGCGCAAGGCGCACTTCGCACACGACCACGCGGGGCCCTTTGCCAGCGCGACACATACCGCAGCCGCGACGTCGGGCCAGTCCATGCCGCGCTTGGCTCTGGGCGAGACCTTCATCGTGCCGAACTTGACCAGCTCCTCCGCCCGCGCCCGCAGGTCCCACTTGGAGATCTGCCGGGCCTTGATCGCCATGGCGGTGGTCCACCCGGCGAGGAACACGATGTCCTCGATGCGCTTGAGCCGCTGCGCCACGATCTGGTCCTGCAGCGAGATCTCCGTCCGGACGCCGATGGTGTGCATCCGGTCGATGACGGAGTGGGTCTCACGGTGGCAGAGGATTTGGCCCGCGTCCTCCGTGAGACTGTCCAGTTCTGTAACAACGGGTTCGGCCGCCGCTGCTGGGCCCCATTCCGGGTGGCGGGTGGGGCACGGTGGGGACGGCGCCTCTCGGGTTGAGATGGGTCCCATGGGCCCAGGGCGTCTTTTGAGCGGGGGGAGGTCCGGGACCCAAAGAATTGTGTACCAAAAATGGCCCGACCAGATTTTCCCAATGGTCAAGTTCGCTTTTTCCCACAATGGTCACTTTGGTCTGGGGAGGGGGGGAGGGGGTTTTGGGGGAGGGGGTCCCCGCCAGGGATGCATTGGAAGGGGGTGAGGTACCCCCCCCCCCTTCCAGGGCGCCCAGCCTCTGCCCAGCCACTGTCCCCCTGACGGCAAGTGCCAGACTGAATGGCATTTGTAACCGACAGTAACCGCCGCCAACTGCTTTGGCAACCTCCTCCAACCGCCTGTCTCACGGCTTCTGGAGCCGCCTCTGAGGTCCCTTCCCTTCTAATGCATCCCTGGTCCCCGCCCACCACCTGGCCGTTCATTATTCTAAAGATGCCCTGCATGGGCCCCAACCCTCACCGTGGTCACAACCTCCTTCAGGTCGAGGGTCAGGTGACCTCTGTTCCTGCACATCCACGCTTCGCCTGCAGGCAGCTGCCCCCATCCGTCTGCTCGTGTGAGCCACCACTTCCGTAGCCTCTTCACGCGGCCGTTTGGCCGGTGCAGTCAGGCGCCTCATCGGCGCAGGCGTTGCACCCACCCGCCTTCTGTTGGGGGGCAGGCGTGCCTCCCGGCGCCCGAGCACTGGACGGGCGGTGCCGCCCAATCCGTGTCCGTAGGGGTCTGGGCGTCGGGGGTGGCTCCTATGGCCCCGGGAGCAGCACCTCTGCCCACTACCGCACATGTCGAGCACTGGGGGGTGCTCGTGCTCGTCGCACGCCCATGACTTGCGCAGGCGGCGTCTTACGTTTGGTTTCACGAGGCGGTGTGGCGTCGCTGGGGGGGAGAAGAGCGGCACCGCCGGGCATGCCCCGCCACGTCCTCTTGTGTCGCCACCCGGAACTTGCTTCCTCAGCGCGTCCCGTGCTGAACCTCCGGTGCCGCGTCAAAATACCAGCCAAACTTGTGCGGTTGGCGGTTGGCGGTTGGCTCCTCCTTTGCTCGGGCACCCCTGCAGCCATGGCGCCAGTGCTGGATCCGCTGGGGCGTCCAGGACCGATGCCTTTCCCTTGTTTCTGTGCTCTGCTTTGCTGCGCCTGCCCACTGCTGGCTGGCCCAGCGCTCCTCGCTGTATGCCCTCGGGCAGTGCAGCTGCTGCCACTGCCCGCACAAGCCTCAAAATGATCACCCTGACATTGTTGAGGCATACATCTTGGAGTCCGCGACCCAGCCCCTCTGAGAGTGCCCGCTGCTGCCATCGGAGCCCCTTGTAGAAGGGGAGGGGTCCGAAAAACAGGGACCCAATCCCCCTTCCTTCCGCATTTGAGAAGGTGTTGCCAGCCGTGGTCTCCGGGCAAGTCCAGCCTTGTGCATCCCACAGCGGGTGTGCCACAAGGCAGACCCCACACGATGACGTGCACGAGGACTCTGGCCCATAGCCACAGCAGAGAGATCCTTGGCACTGCGTTGGAAACAACACGGTGCCAATGCATGTCACTGAAGGGGGGGGGGGGGCTGGGGTACCGGGGGGGGGGGATATTCCGTGCGGGAGAGAATATGAATGAACAAATTCTGGCGCAACAAAATCTGTGCCATTTCCTATTAAACTGAGCGAACAAATTATGAATGGTTCCCAAAAATTGCTAAAGAGAAACAGTGGACACTTGCTGTTATTTCCTAGTGAAGCTTGCTTCTAGATACTCCCGGGTATTTCCTGGTGGACCACCGTTTCGTACTTCAGCACCTCTGCGACTCCATGGAAAACCAGTTATCATTAACCAAATCATCGGGCGTTCGTCAAGTCGCAAAGGCCATGCCTAACATATACCCGCACAAATCCTTAAAAACACCGAACAAATCGCGTACAAACATTTCGTACAGAATTTGGAATGCAGAAATTCTAGCTTGTATAATCCGCCCCCCCCCCCCCGGGGAGGAGGGTGTCCATAACCAGTCTTGATAGCGCCTGAAGCGCCTTCCTCCGAGGCACAACGGCCGACCTCAGGCCCCCTGCTCCGGACTCGAGGCTGCAGGCCAACGCTGATCCTCGGCGACCCTGACGCACTGAAGCCCGACGCATGCACACGTACCTGACGCGCGCTCGCACACCCTCGCACACACACACACACGACCATGTCGATTCATGGTCCGTATTGGGGGCGCCGAGGCCCTACGCAACGCTGTCGGCGGGGTATCTGCGCTCATCCGCAAGCAGCGGCGGCCACCGCAGGTCCCACAACGTGCCACGGTGTCAGAGGCACATGGGCAGGGGTGCAGAGCTCGCGACATGATGTACGACGTCGGGCCCGAGGCGTCAGCCCACAGGACCAGGCGTGCAGTTCAGAGGGACATCACACTGACCGCAGCTCCTTTGACTGAGGGGGAAGGGGGGGGGGGGGGGCGGTAGCAGACCTGCTTTGAGGACACTTGGTGTGCGGGGCAGCGATGCCGAACTTGGCCTCAGTGCGTCTTTTTGGAACAGCATCTTCAGAATGACTGCCAGATGGAGTGGACAGTGTGTGTGTCGGGATGCCGTTGGGGGTGCGCCTGGGCTTGGGCCAGGGCCTGAGGTTGTGGGGCTCGGGGACAGGGGTTTGAGGGTGGGCATGCGGCTGCGGCTCCTGAAATTGGCGCGTGTTCTGGCTTCCTGGTCCGGGATTCGTTGCATATCATCAGAACAGTGGCTGACACCTCCAAATGCATTGAAGGACCGCAAACTTCGCCTAACCCCCGGCCCCACAGAGGGCGATTGATGCACATGAAACAATGCCCTCCACCAACAAAGGGAAATGGGGGGGGGGGTCAGGGCTGCGCTCGAGGGGGAGCGAGGCTGAAGGGACGTTTCAAGACCAGCAGCAGCAGTCGTTACTGACGGTTGGAAAGCGGTTGCAGTGGCCGTGCTGGCGGTTGTGAAACGGTTGGGGGCTATGGGGGAACTGACAGAACCGGCCGGGGGGGGGGGGGGGTACACCACCCCCTTCAAGCGCAGGTCTGGGGAGGGTACCGTGTCGGGGGGAGGGGCAGAAGAGTGGATAGGGTGGGGGCAAGAGAGGGACTGGAGAAGGAATGGGTGGTGCTGAGGGAAGAGGGAGGCGGGCGACGAGAGGGGGGTGCCGCCACTCTAGCGGTGCATGGAGGGCCTGGGCGCCGTTGCAGCAGCATTGACTGGCAAACAAATCAAAATGAGTTGCAGTCTCAAGAGCAATGTGATCTGAGCAGAGACCACGTTGACCCAGTCCCTCTTTTCCACGACAGTCTGTTCAGAAATAGGCCATCTCACTTAGGGGCGGTCCCGCAGAGCAAGAGAAAAAAAAACATCGCTGGGCGTCTGCCGAACGCAGCTCGACGGTTGAAGGGCAACCGACGGCTCTTGAAGGTAACCAACGGCGGGTGGAGGGGCAGCAACGGCAGCTTCACGGTAACTAGGGTGGTCCCTCGGGGCGGTCCTTAATGGGAAAAAAAACCAAAACAATGATGGACGGCCTGGAAGGACGCACTGTCTCATGATCTCGACCACAAAGGCTGCAGCCGCAAAAAAAAAAACCGACTTTCAGGCGGAGGTGCCGCGGTGGTGGGGGAGGGGGGGGAGGTGTTTACACACGGGCGGCAGAGGGGCATTCTGGGGGCCCACACTCCGGGCCCCAGCACACCCCCACTCCACAGCCCTGCCGCAGACCTGTACGGTGCATGTGCATGGACCGCACCCGGTGCTCGAAGTCCTCCGCCAGCAGCTGCGGCAGGTACCCCCACAAGAGAAGCCGGAGTTTACGGCGCTTGGGCAGGCCGACGTTGCGCAGCACGGGCTCCGCCACCGAGAGCCCCGCCTTGAGCCGCTTCTGGACGGCCGCCTGCAGACTTTCACTCCGCAATGCTGCGGCCTGGTGACCGAACTCGGAGAGGCTGTGCACAAGAGGACGTAGTAATGCAGAGCGCGACGGGGTGGCCGCGACCTCCGGCACCCACCCACAGGCATGCGCGCGCGCACACACGGAATACGCGACAAACAGGCACTTAAATCCCCCCCCGCACAGGCACACACACACACACACACACGCACGCACGCACGCACGCACGCACGCACGCACGCACGCACGCACGCACGCACGCACGCACGCACGCACGCACGCACGCACGCACGCACGCACGCACGCACGCACGCACGCACGCACGCACGCACGCACGCACGCACGCACGCACGCACGCACGCACGCACGCACGCACGCACGCACGCACGCACGCACGCACGCACGCACGCACGCACGCACCCACGCACACACACACACACACACACACACACACACACACACACACACACACACACACACACACACACACACACACACACACACACACACACACACACACACACACACACACACACACACACACACACACACACACACACACACACACACACACACACACACACACACACACACACACACACACACACACACACACACACACACACACACACACACACACACACACACACACACACACACACACACACACACACACACACACACACACACACACACACAAACACACACACACACACACACACACACAGACGTTGGGAACCGCAAAAACAAGAGCAAAAGCGCACGAAAAGCGGTCAGAGCAAACTCCTCAGGAGCTGCAGAGCAGCCCCAGACGTCTTTCGGTCTGTTGAAGCGGGACGGAGTGCAAGACGGTGCTGGTGTGCAGCAGCGCAGACCCACTCCCTCCTGCCCTGTGGGACCGAACCACCAGCGGTGGGCCATCCCCTACGAACCCCCCGGGCCGTCCCTCGTCCTAATCAAGTATGTGCTGACTCACGGCGGGGGGGGGGGGGGCGAGGGGGTTGATCTGGCGGACCCCTCCCGCCCCCAGGCCAAAGCACCGCCCCAAAAAAAACCAAAAAAGTTTTCCTCTCGGGAAAAGTGAAATTTTGAATAGAGAACCAAAAATGAGAGGCCCATTTTAGGGACACAAATTTCATACCCCCCCCCCCCCCCCGCGTCCGCGGCCGAACACCAAGCACAGCCCTGCTCCCCATGCGACTACTTCTGCGGGGAGCACACACCCGTTGGTGTCGCGGCTTCCGAGCGTGAACTTCGGGTTCAGCACGTGCACGTACCGCGCGGCGATCCTCGCGTGCTGCTTCGCGAGCAGGCGCTCGTCGCGATACAACATCCGCGTCGTGATGACGAAGAAGCGGTTGCACTCCTCCTGGCAGAACCCGGCGAGCACGTCGGCATTGACGCGGCCCTGGTGGGTGAACGGCTCCGGCAGCGCCAGCAGGGTTTGGCCGGCTTGCTTGGTGCGCCAGAGCTTGATGGCCTGTGCCGCACAGCAGAGGGGCGGGGGCAGGGAGGCGAGGAGGGAGGGCGGGGGGGGAGGGGATGCTTTGGATTGGATTGGAGGGTGCCAGCCAAAGCGCGGGTGGGGGCGAGGGGGGTTGCATTGGAAGGGAGGGGACCTCAGAGGCGGCCCCGGAAGCAGGTAGGCAGGCGGTTGGAGGAGGTTGCCAAAGCGGTTGGGGGCGGTTACTGTCGGCTACAAAGGTCATTGAGGCTGGCACTTGTCGTCAGGGAAACAGAGGCTGGGCATAGGCTGGGCGCCCTGGAAGGGGGGGTGGGGGGCGTACTTCTCCCACCTTCCAATGCATCCCTCGGGGGGGGGGGGGGGCAAGCAGGACTTTCCCGAAAAGAAGAGGGTACACAGACCCCATCCCACTTCTATACATGGCACTGCGAGGCTGGGAGCCAGCGCTGGGGCAACAAGCGTCCACAAGCGTCACTGTTTTGGGGGACGACCAGGGACGACCGGGGAATTCACGTAAGGGGGTGCGTTAGGGGGGGGGGAGGGGGTCCAGGGGGGTGGTGGGTGGTCTGGGAACCCCCACCCCACGCCCGACGGAACTCTGGGCTATTGCACGTGTGCACAAGAGGCGATCAGCACAAAGCGCAGGAAGAAAATTTGGCTCGTCGGTGGCCTACATGACCAGAGGTACCGCTCTGTCCGACGAGTGAGACGTGAGGAGGCCAGTGGGTGGGCCACTGACATGTGCGATATCAGTGGCAATGCAGCGGCACGTCGCTGACCATCGCTGTGCAGTAACCACCGGGTTACTGCCAACAAACTACTGGGCTCACATATCGCAGGGAAAACAGACGCCCCCCCCCCGCCCCCCCGGGGACTCCGCCCCAAACGGATGGATGTGGACGGGTCCAGTAGGGGCGTAACCCCCCCCCTCCCCCGAACTGGGCGCTGAGTTGCCAAGTGCAGCCCTGCCTGTGCCCTGCCGTCAGGGATCGATGTTAGCGTCGAAACAGCGCAGGAACCCGGAAGACAGACCAAAGGAAGGCACCAACCCTCCGACGAGCTCCCAGTGCCAGCGGCTGAGGGGCGGAACGGGGGCCACGGGAGAGAGGCTGCCGGGCAGAGCGGACGCGCGGGAAGGGGCCGCAAAGACCCGCACAACGAACCGAAACCGGCCCATGCCCCCGCGGGACATGCGTTGGTGTGCACGACGGCAACGGCAGTCGGCAAAAGGGCCGCCGGAATCGGGGAAGAAGGGGGGATGCAGCGGCGCCGGCACGCGCACCACCGAGAGAACCCCCGCAGCGCACCACCCACACATGTTGCACGCTTCAAAACTGTGCATGACATGCCACAGGGGAAGTGTCACACGAGTGTCTCGTGTGACACTCGAAAAAAACTTTGTATTTATATTTTACAATATTAATCAGTTATCCGCCCCCCCCCCTTTGCATAAGCGACGCTGAAAATCAGGAAAACGACGGTGAGCCGGGGTCTCGCCCTTAGACAAGGCAGTGCCCACAAGAGGAAACCTGAAGGAACGGTCAGGAAAACAACGGTCGGACGGGCTCCTGTGCTTGGACAAGGCAGTGCCTGCGCAAAGAGGGGGGGGGGTTGGCAGAAAGGGGGGAGGGGGGTAGATATATTAATCACAACAAATATATTAATAATCAATTATAATAATATTCTTTGTGAGTGTCAGCGCAAGGGCTGTGGTAAAAAATCCAATCTGACCGCCATTGCTGCCTCCCCTCCCCTTCGGGGCCTGGACCCCCCTCATCCCCCCGAGTTGGGGGTTTTCTGGTCATGAACAATGAACAGGGTCTTTTAGGTGAGGTCGCTGGCCGGAAAAAGGACGCGCGCAGCGGCCGCAATAGCACACGCCCCCCACACGACGGAGGTACGGCGTCGCACGTGGACACACCCAAACAGAACGCCGGGGGGGGGGCCTGTGTCGCAAGGCAGTCGCACCGCGCAGAACCAGCGAAAGGGGGAGCGCACGGCACGAGGCAACGGGAGGAGGAAGGGCACCGCAGGACTGGCACTCGAGGGTGACGGGACCCTACCGCTCAATAACTGCGTGCCTCAGTGTGCCTCAGTGTGCCTCAGTGCCTGAGTCTTCTGCTGCTTTGCGCTGTGGCGGCAGAGGCCTGTGGACCTTGCCGGAGCCTAAGGCAGCGCGTAAGCGCGGAGGCAAGGCCCCCTGTGTGACATTCCGTCCGGTTGCTGCTCCTTTACGGGGCCCTGGACACTCCCCCGTTCTTCCCTTCGCATGTTGCGTCGGGTCGCTGCGTTCTGTCTGCCGCTGCGGCCGGTGCTCCTGCTGGTGTCGTTTCCGCGTTCGCGGAGCCCAGTGGTTGGTGTGTTGGGGCTGTGCTGGATGTGGTATGGTGTGCCGTTTGCGCGTCGGCGGCGCCCAATAGTTGGCGTATCAAGGATGTGCTGGTTGTTGCGGGGGTCGTTTGACTGTTTTTGCTGTCCACACACCTCTGTCCACAGGCCGTCCATAGCCTGCCTCGCTGTGTTTCTGTCCTCCGGTCCCAATGGCGCTATTCCCGGCGGCCGTGACAACGGGAGGGAGGAGATGCGAGTGAATCTGTCTGGACCCTGAAATGGGCCGGTCGGCATCGGTGTGTCACCCGCCTCCGGATGGTGCCCCAACTGTTTGGCTCCAGATTTCGCACCGGCAGCAAAACGGGCTGCCGCCCTGTGCCAGCGAAGACAACCGCTGCCCTGTTGCATCGGAAGGGCCTGGGGCACCAGCGCCGGGGTGAGGGAGGGAGTGGGGCCGGGCGAGGGTTGCAGTGCCCTCTGGCCCCGCTCCGGTCACCGACACCCGGACTGCCCTGCCACGACCCCTCGTGTCTCACAACCGCCGATCGTCAGCGGCGGCGAAGGAGGGCCGGGGGGATGCGCGCGGCAAAGCGCATCGGGGCACGGGAAGGGGGAGGAGACCCGTGTCTGCTGCTGCATCTTCAGCCTCTTCTCGGCGGTCTCCTCGTCCAAGACCTCGTGAATGTTGGGGTCTTTGCCGCCCAAATGATCCACCACCCACCCTCTGGCCTGCGGAACGGCGGGGCCGCGGGGCAGCGGAGGGAGGCATGACGTGTTGGGGGGCGGGGGGGGGGGGGGACTGGAGGCACGGCAGCTGCGGCCACTGGGAGGCACGTGGCCTTCTGCCCCCGTGGGCAGAGCTCTGCTTGAGGGATCGGGGGTTGAGGGGGGGTCTGGAACCGAAAGGGCCAAAAGTTTGTGTACGAAAAAGAAGCCAAATCAATATTTCCTTTTGTACATTTCATTGTTTTCCCATTATCCGGGTCCGAGGTGGGGGGGTGTTAGAACCCCCCCCCCCCCCTGTGTGACATTCCGTCGGGTTGTTGTTCCTTTACGGGGCCCTGGACAGTCACGCGTTCTTCCCTTCGCATGTTGCGTCGGGTCGCTGCGTTCTGTCGGCCACTGCGGCCGGTGCTCCTGCTGGTGTCATTTCCGTGTTCGCGGAGCCCAGTCGTTGGTGTGCCGGGGCTGTGCTGAATGTGCCCCCCTGTGTGACATTCCGTCTGGTTGTTGCTCCTTTACGGGGCCCTGGACGGTCACCCGTTCTTCCCTTCGCATGTTGCGTCGGGTCGCTACTGTCTGTCGGCCGCTGCGGCCGGTGCTCTTGCTGGCGTCGTTTCCGCGTTCGCGGAGCCCAGTAGTTGGCGTGTTGGGACTGTGCTAGATGCGGCATGGTGTGCCGTTTGCGTGTCAGCGGCGCCCAATAGTTGGCGTATTGAGGATGTGCTGGTTGCTGCCGGGGTCGTTTGACTGTTTTTGCTGTCCACACACCTCTGTCCACAGGCCGTCCATCGCCTGCCTCGCTGTGTTTCTGTGCGGCCCAGGTGCCTTCCTCCACGCGCTGTCCGGGCCGTCCACCATATGCCCCTTTCCCCCTCACGGCTGGTCTGCCCCTGATGGGCTCCCACTCCTGTTGCGCAAACAGCCCATCTGGGCTGCGGGAGACACCCCCCACCTGATGCCGGTTGAGCAGGGGTTGCCCTGGCACCCGGTAGCGACGGGGTTGGCTGGCCAAGCCATCCCCTTTATTGTCGCTGCCCCCCCCCCGTCAGGAGATGCTGAGTTGTTAAGCAAAAGTCTGTCGCGTGGGACACAGCCCCCCCCCCCTCCCCCGCGGCGCCGACAGGCCTCGCAAACCGTCCGTGACAAGACTGTGAAGTTTCAAGGCGGCACTCGCCTTCGAAGGCCCCTCCGATCCCGCCCCCCAAACACAGCGTTCACCCTCGCACCATCGAGTGCCTCCTCCGTCCGCGCCGGAGACGCAGAAACAAGACGACGGTCTGCGTCACTGCCCCTGCGACGCCCACACCCCGGGGCCCCCACGGGGTCCAGCCCCGGGGCATGGCGCTCGCGAGACATCCCACGGGCGAGAGGGAGGCCTGGGGCGGAGGGGGGGCGCCGAGAGCGGACAGGGCCGTTTTGGGTGCGGGCGCGGACACGGGCGGTGGCTCCGCTGTGACACAGAAATCCCCTGAAATAGTGTTCCTGAGGGCTCGTTTGAGAGGCACAAACCGGACCTACACAATATCGGACACAACCGATGAGTATCTTGTTCACTTCACTGCACCCACCTTCCCCGTGGAATTAGGCTCCGATGGCTGGGCTCGCCAACGGCATTGCAGGGCTTCTGCCCCCTCGGACACAACACGTCGGCCCCGTGCGTTCTGTTCATCGGCGTCCAGGAACGTGTTCCGGACCTCCGGTCGCGGCGGCGCGGAGTTGTGCCTGCCTCTGTGCGAGGGACAGCGGGCACTGGGGGGACGCCGCGGGCGCGCCGCGGGATTTCGGTTGCACTGTTTCGCGGCCGATAAGCAGACTGCTTCCAAACCTGTGTGGGTGCGTCTGTGCGCGCACGCGCTCCTCCGTGCGCGTGTGCACGTGTGTGCTTGTGCGTGTGGGGGAGCGTGTGTGTGCGTGTAGTTTACGTGCGCGCGCGCGTGCGGGGAGACAACAGGAGAGTGGCCTTTCCGACGGTTTTGCAACGTTCCCCCGACGCCCCGCCATGCCGTCGCTACGGCTGTCGGTTGGCAGAGGGCTGCCGTTCGCCAGCATCCGAGTTGCTGGCCAGTAGACGGGTCGAAGAGGGAAGGATGACCGATCAACGTCAACATCAACACCAACAGCCGACCGCGCCACGCTTCCCATGACCCACCACATCCCCCTTTTGTCCGCCCCCCACCCCCCACCCCGACCCCCGCCCCCCGCGACTTTGTGCCGACGGCCGCGGGAGGGGAATCGACCGACAGTCTGACGGAAACTACAGTAGTCCCTCGGGGCATTCCTTCCGTAAAAACAAAGAAAGCCCTCAAAGACCACCCGGACGCACTGTTTTCCTGCAAAGCCTTTGGCGCAGCGCTCTCTATGAGGGCGGGGCGAGGGCACAGTGCGACCGCGGGCGGCATCACGCGGTGCGCGCGCGCCCTGTGGGACAGAGCTCACTTTGTGGAGAGCCGACCAGGGCTCCTTTTCAGAGGGGGCGGTCCAGCCCCCCGCCACCCCCCCCCCCCTCCTCCGGTGGTGCTGAGTTTTTGGAGGCGCCGAAGGCGGTGAAGACAAGGTTTGGTCGAAACTAATCCGGCGGCAAAGAAAATTTACGACTGGCCGAAGGCCCGGAGGAAAATTTGGCCGAGTCCCCTGAAGTGGGGGTGGGTGGGTGGTGCCCCCCCTCGAGTGGGGCCGAGTTGTTGAAAGGAGCCCTGGAGCGGACTTGCCCCGACAAACCGCAGCCCCGCATGACGCGGCACGCCGTACCTCCGTGTAAAGGGGCCCCACGATGCTGGGCAGGGCCACGGGCTGAAGGGATTGGTGCAGCTGCCGCTCCTTCCGGTTGACCGCAATCTGGAACAGCAGCTGCATGACCGTCATCACCAAGTGCCGCTCCCCAATCGTGTTCTTCATCGCGCTCACTTGTGTATTGTAGTCGTTCCGTCGGACAAACTTGTTGCGGTTCTGCCTGCGCACGCCGTGCGGGGGGGGGGGGGGTCCACACATATGGCACTGCCCTGGGGCACAGATGCGCGTTGACACGAATGCGCTGCCACAACAGAGCCCGCCGATTGGAGGAGAACCGACGGTTGCAGGGGACCAGCAACGGCGGTTGGGCGGATGACCGATGGCGGTTGCAGGCCAAACAGCGACAACGGGTTGGAGGACCAGTGGGTGCCATTCACTTTGCTTCCAACCGCCGTCACCCTGCGTCGACCTCCTGCCCTCTCCGCATGCTTCGTTTCACAACGTCGCGTGACGTCATGGGCCTCGCCCACATCACGCATGACGTCATGGGGCCTGGCCCACATCACGCATGACGTCATGGGGCCTGGCTCATTGTACAGCACCAATATACCATCGTGCACCCGCTGAACGCTGGCGCACCTCCTGCCCCCCCACCCTCTCCCACTGCGCTGACACGGGGTGTGGGCTCGCAGGGCGGTGCTACAGCAGAGTGGCCATGTCTGCGCTTCGGTCCTGCAAGGGCCTGCCCCTTTGTCTACGATGCCGCCCAGTCCCAAATGAATCGGGTACACGTGCTTCATCGCCGCTCTCACAAACAAATGAACGGTGGCCTCACGGGCGGAGGACAGGCCACTGCTTTGGGAGGGGGGGGGGGGGCATTCAGGGCCATGGCAAACCCCAACCGACCCCCCCCGACGTATGAGAAGGGGGGGGGGGGGCTGGGGCCCAAAAGTGTGTGTACGATAAATGGCCCAACCAGAATTTCCCGTTGATGAATTTCGTTTTGTCCCACGATGGCCCCTTTGGTCTTTGGGGGGGGGGTCCAGGGGGGGGGGGGGGTTAGCCCCCCTCCTCCTGCGGTGTTGTGCGGCCATTCTAATACTGCCCTGCCACCCACCCCTCCCTCCCCCGGAATCAGAAAGCTTTTCCTCAGCAAAAAGATGGAATCCAAAAAAAAGGCCCGAAATTGGAGGCCGATCAGGTACAGACACATGGTTTTGGCCTCTGACGCCCCCCCTCCCCCCCCAAATAGCGGCACGGGTCGTGATATTGGCCGGGCTCTACCTTTCGCTTCGGTGTCTCGGAGGGGGGGGGGGGGGGGGCTGTGTGGCGGGCATTTAATTGAGTGGACCAGCGCAGCGCATCCAACGGGGGTAAAACTTAGCAAAAACAAATTCATAAATAAATTTATTTCAATACGTAATGCACTTAAAATGCATTTAAAATAAGAATAACAATAATAAATCAATAAACTAAATGAATTCATAATAAATGGTTCACCACAGACCCCGTGTCATGGGGCCCCGTTCCCTCGAAGTCCCGCCGCGCGCCGCCCCGGACAACGCACCTGCGCTGGATCGGGTCCTCCGCCGCCACGGTGGCCACCGCGTGCACGAGGTTCTGCTTCCGGGCCTGCACGGCCTTCGCCCGGAACGCGTCGAACTCCCGCACCGTCACCGACATCGCCTGCGGAGTGCGACGGGGGGACTGCGAGAGCGTGGCTGAGGGCCCGCGCTCTCTGCGCCGGCACGCCCACCGGCCTGCGCCCTTCAGCACACGACTTTGTGGACCTTCTGGTGCGGGGCCGGGCGGCCATTTCACTTCGGGGGTTGACACAGCCCTCTGCCTAGACCACCCCTCCCCCAAGAAGGGCTCAATTGACCCCCGCCCCCGTCCCTTAAATCCTACCAGGACTGACCCCCAGGCCCCGGAGGTGGCTCGGACCCAGAATTTGGCAGAAAAATGAAAATGGGATTTCTGGGATCAGCGCGTCGAGGGGGTTCAGAAAAGTCATCATTTGCCCATTTTCTATGCTCAAAAAAATTTTCAGTGCCTGCGGCGCCAGAGTTCATGATAACTGCTTAATGGTCCTGTCAATTGAGCCCTTTTCCCGGACCGGCCCCCAGTTTTTTGGAAGCTCCATTGAACCCCCGCCCCCCCCCCCCGCCCGGAGTTGAAACCCCGACTTCCCCAGGGATCTCCAACTGCCAGGCCTGTCAAGCGCACTGTTGCACTGCGGCCCCTGTGTCCTGCATCCACAGCCCCAGTCGTCCATGCCTCGAGACTGTCACCGCTGTCACACCACCGTCCAGGGGGCACAGTGCAGCACCACGGCACTGCCAGGAGCCCCTACAGCCACGTACCTTCGGCGGTCCCCCGCACGGGGCACGCGCTGGGGGGAGGGGGGGGTGTCGTCGAAACCTCTTTGCGAGACCGCCCCCCGTACCGAAAGGGGGTTGGGAGGACAGGGATGCGGTAGAAGGGAAGGGGCCTCAGAGGCGGCCCCAGCATCGGTTGGACAGGCGGTTGCAGGAGGTCGCCAAAGCGGTTGGGAGCGGTTGCTGTCGGTTACAAATGCCGTTGAAGCTGGCACTTGGCGTGAGGGAGACAGTGGCTGGGCCTGGGCTGGGCGCCCTGGAGGGGGGGAGGGGGTCCGCCCCTGCCAATGCATCCCCATCCCCTGGGGAGGGGGGGGCAGCGGTACGGAGGGGGGGGGGGGGGGCTGTAGCCGGGGCTTGCGGTTGGCCGATCCGTTGCAGTTGGTTTGGACCGGGACGCGCCGTCGACACCCGGTCCGATGAGCGCCGGGTGCCTGTGCCACTGCTGTGCCTGAACGTCCGGTACACTTCTGGAGGGCACGGTGACCCCCCCGCCCGACCCACGCCGTTCCGGGGGAGCACTCCGACGCCGAAGGCCCCACCACTTGTACGTCCAAAACGATCAGCGCGACGCGGTGGGTCACTTGGAGTTGGGGTCTCCCCCCCAAAAACCCAAACGGTTGTCGTCGGTCCGTACGCGGGGGCGGTCGCAGCGGAACCGAGTCTCATCGCTGAGGAGGTGGTGGTGGCCCATCAGCGCCTTCATCTGCAGCCTCTGAGCCCGCGCAGAGCGCCACCCATACGGAGACGTGTGGTGTGCAAGTCACAGAGAGCAGGCACACGTCCACACAACAAAATCCTCGTCAGTGGCACCACAGGCAGCTCTGCAGTGGCAATCGCCACCCCCCCCTGTGTGACATTCTGTCGGGTTGCTGCTCCTTTACGGGGCCCTGGACGGTCACCCGTTCGTCCCTTCGCATGTTGCGTCGGTTCGCTACTTTCTGTCGGCCGCTGCGGCCGGTGCTCTTGCTGGTGTCGTTTCCGCGTTCGCGGAGCCCAGTAGTTGGCGTGTTGGGACTGTGCTGAATGTGGCATGGTGTGCCGTTTGCGTGTCAGCGGTGCCCAATAATTGGCGCATTGAGGATGTGCTGGTTGCTGCCGGGGTCGTTTGACTGTTTTTGCTGTCCACACACCTCTGTCCACAGGCCGTCCATAGCCTGCCTCGCTGTGTTTCTGTGCGGCCCAGGTGCCCTGTTCCTCCACGCGCTGTCCGGGCCGTCCACCATATGTCCCTTTCCCCCTCACGGTTGGTCTGCCCCTGATGGGCTCCCGCTCCTGTTGCGCAAACAGCCCATCTGGGCTGCGGGAGACAGCCCCCCCTCGCCCCTGCGAGAGCACCACCAAAGGCCCAAATCAGACGGAAACAACACCGACGGTTGCTCTGGCAAGGGCGTTGGTCTCGCAGGGGGGGGGGGGGGGCATGGCTGCCGGCCGATGCCTTTGCCCCGGATTATCCACCGCAAATCCAGCGTCAAAAAATTCAAGTCCGGCTTCGGCACTGGGGTGGGGGTGAGAGAAGGAAATCCAGCGCAAATCCAGCGTCAACTGCCCAAAAGTCCCGCGCAAAGGCAACAGCCGATGGCCGCCATACCGCAGCAGAGCGCAGCTGGAAAGCCGCAGCACTGATGCGGGAGGGCTGCCACCTGCGGGGGGGGGGGGGGTCCTCGGGTTGGGACGCCAACTACCCCCCCCCCCCACTAACTGTTGGCCGCTGGCCCCCTTGGGGGGGTGTGGGGGGTGGGGGTTGAGGGGAGGTTCTGGGAGGGGCGATGGGGGGCGGGGTTAGGGCTAGGGTCACCGAGCTGGTGGAACCAGTCTTGGTTTTATAACCCTTTTTAGTGTCTAGGGTGGACCTACTAGGTTTAGCAGCAAGCAAGCAAGCAAGCAAGCAAGCAGCAAGCAGCAAGCAGCAAGCAAGCAGCACGCGCGAAATGGGTAAAAATCAGAACTCCATCGTGGTGCTTCAGATTCGGGTGAAATTTTGGTGGATGATACCTATGGGTGTGAAGTACAATCACACAAAGTTTGAGCGAGAAACTCAACGGTGGCGGCCGGGAACGGGATTCGCAAGTGGCGGACCTCAGTTTCAAAAACTGCAGTTTAGGGCCAAAAACAGCCATTTTTGGGCCAAAAAAGCCCTGGAACACATTCAAAACGGCCAAACGAAGGGAAACGGTGGGTACACTTCACGTGCGGCTTGACTTCCCCGTGTCAACGAGCTCTTTGCGGCCCTCTAACCCCATGATATGTCCTGGAAACGGCCCAAAAAGGCCCCCAGAAGCTCCAAATGCCGACAGCCACAAACCAAGAATAGGCCATATCTTGGGCTACATGGCTCAAAATGCGATTCCGAGGGCACCTACTCCACCTGCAACCCCCCACTTTTTGTGGTTTCCACCCCTCAGAATTGCCCAAACGGACGCCTAGACCCCAATACCTAGGCCCACTAGGCTGCGCGGCAAGCTGCAAGCTCAAGCCCAAACAGGTGGGTGCCCAAATGGGTCAACAGGGTCCAGTAGGGGCAAAAAGATGACTTTTCTCAAAAATGATCCTAGACCATGTGCGACGCTAAAACAAGTATTTTTGGACCGTTTTGAGCTTGTGGTGGCCCATTTTGGTCCTCCAAAAATCCCAAAATGCCTTGAAAATGGGCTGTTTTGGGACCAAAAATGGGTCAAAAATGCATTTTTCCAAACCTCATCCTAGACCATTTGGGGTGCACAAACGGGTGAAATGAGCCCATTTTGAGCCCATTTTGGGGCATTTTGGCCCCTCAGAAGTCCAAAAAGCCTTGAAAGTGGGCCTCGTGGTGATGGGGTTCACTTGCAAGCCGATTTCACTTTGTCAAGAGCCATCAGTGTGTGAATGATTCTTGATGCCCCTCACCAGTCATAGCTGATGTTCCCTCCCCCACCAGCTCGGTCCCAATATTCAGTCTTGATTAGGGATAGGGTTAGGACTAGGCTGAGGGTTGGGGTGGGCGTTAGCGTTAGGGTTGGGTTTAACGATAGTGTTGGGGTGCAAAGTGGACAAAACTTTCCTTTGGGCGCCTTTGGTGTTCAAGGAGCGTCGGGCGCCTTTGGCGCCCGTGGACTCCCGAGGGCGGCACCTTTGACAACTAACTGTTGGCCGGAGGCCCCCCCGGGGGGGGGGGGGGTAGTTGGCGTCCCAGGACCCACGGCGTCGCCCCCCTCCCCCCCCCCCCCCGGGGGGATGCGACGGCTGCCAGCCCCAGAGGCATTGGGTACTACTACTCCGGCTGTACACCGTTCCACGGCCCCAGACGAGGGATGTGGTCGGGCGACCGTGAACAGCAATACCAACGACGTGGCAATGGAGGCGGCTCCGAGACCACCCCCGAGGACACGGCAGGCAGCACCCACCAGAGATGGCGTTGGGCGGAGGTGCACATGCAGCCCAGGTAATGCCCCATTCCGCGCCCACCCCCACCCCCGGCGCCGTGTCCAGCGAACAATAAAATCCTCAAAAAACAACGGCCCGACCGGAAGTGTTCGTTGGACAGGGGGGGCGGGGGGTACGGTCAACACGCTCCCTTCGCCGCAGTCTCGCACCGACGGCCCCGGGCAAGAAAGCGTCGGACCCCCGGCAGCCGCCGCCGCACCAAAAAGCCGGACGGTATGGCCGCCCAGAAACGCATCGCCGGACGGCCAAGACCCCGCGAGACAAGGCACCCGCGCGGACCTTGAGCCTGAGGCTGTGCGCGTCCGCCGGGGGGCTCACATCGAATCCCTTGGCCGCCAACCGGAGCATCTTCCAGCAGTGGAAGCATGCCTGGACCACTTGACCTGCGGGTGAAGGGGTGGGGGTGGGGGGTGGCGGACGGGAGCGGGGCTGTCCGAAAGTCTAAGAACAATCTCCATTCGGACTTTGTTTAATTACGCATCAAAGCAGCAGTACATAGGCCCTGTGTAGAGGGCTGCACTGGGGCCCTCTCACTGGCGTGTGCACAAGTGGGATCAGCCCATTCGGTTCCTAAGGGACTCCGGGATACGCAGTGTTCCAGCATCACCAAGTCCCCTACCGGCCAACGCACACCGTCGCTTTCAGTTGTTGATCTTCCGAAGACCAACGAAAACATGGGAAGAGGGCCAGTGGGCCTTGGAGCTCGGTGCCGACGGATGTCTGTCCACGGGGGGAGGGGGGATTTCGAATACGAGGGGAGGGGGCCCTTAGAGCCGCTTGACCGGGACCCCCCCGTTCCCCACCCACTCAGAGAAGGGTTCAATTGGCGAGACCTCAGCAGGGCTGTCCTTAAGAACTCAGATTTGTTTTGTTAAGGACAGCCCCTAAGGACAGCCTCCAGGGACCACCAACCGCCAACCGCCAACCGCCAACCGCTGCCAACCGCTGCCAACTGCCATCCGCTGCCAACCACCAACCGCCAACCGCCAACCGCCAACCTTTGAAGTTGAGAAGGTCCCAAGACCATGAAGCACAGAGCGTCCCCGTGAACGCATTTCTGTTGGCGTTTCGAACCTTTTTCTTTTCTTTCGTTTCTCCCTGAAGGACAGCTCTGGACCTGATTGTCGCCTGTTACAAACCCCCTGTGGGCCACCCAAGGCCAAAACAGCCGCGAAATGACGAGAATCTTACCCCATTGTTCCTCCTTCGGATGCGCACTGTTCATGCGATTTTGTGGTTCCGCTCTTCCGCGTGTTATGGAGTCCTTGAAGGAGGTGGGGATTCCCCAGCTCTGCATTGCAGGGCCACCGCACAGCCAAGCGAGGCTGTCAAGGACAAGAGAACAGGAGACTACAAGTGCTGAAGCCCAGTGATTTTGTGGTGCCTACTTTGTGTGCGCCGAACCGCATATTTGCAGTGGACTTTGGGCGTGGGGCTGGCGGCAAATCTGAAATAGAGCCTACAAATGGTGGTACAATCCTTTACAACAAATGACCGGTTACTAGCAATGCACGGGAAAATATCTGGACCCGGTGGCGGAGTGGTGGCGGAGTGGTGGAGTGGTGGTGGTGGTGGTGTGGTGTGGTGTGGTGGTGGTGAGGGGAGGTGGTGTGGCGCTGGTGGTGTAGTGGTGTAGTGGTGGTGGTGGTGTAGTGGTGTAGTGGTGGTGGTGGTGTAGTGGTGTAGTGGTGGTGGTGGTGTAGTGGTGTAGTGGTGGTGGTGGTGGAGTGGTGGTGGTGCAGGGGGCTACAGGGGAGTAGAACTCGCTCTCGGCCACGGGCGAACCGGCGTCGGTTGGCCGCCAACCGCTGTTGCCCCACCGCCGCCGCAACCCCCTCTGGGGCCTCTTCTCTTCCAACGCGTCCCTTCGATTCGGACGTACACTTCATCGCCGCTGCAGTCATTACTCGCCTCTGCAAACATAAGCCCTTTGCCCCAAGGCAGTCATACGTATGCGGTGCCGTGTAATGTACCCAATGTACAGGCGCTGGAACTCCCTGCGATGCGTGTACCGCCTCCACTGCAGCCACGCCGCGATGAACTGCACGTGGTCGTCATCCCCCAGGAGGGCGTACATGGCGAGGAGGCATTTGCAGCGGTGCTGAAAGATCTTCAGGGAGCCTGCCAATCAGCGAGACGGCGCAATAAGACCCGGACGGCCGCCCGCGCCGTCAAAAAGGCCCTGCGCATCGCGGCGCACGCGCGCATTCGCAACGGCGCCAATGCACCCGGAGACGGGGGAAGAGCCCCGCACCACACAAAATACATCGCGAACTTTGAGCCGAGAACCGCGATGCATGGACGAGAAATTCTATTGCCTCCGGCAAGGCACCTCGAAGGGAGACGACTGACTGTAGGCCTGAGGCATCCTAGGGGGCGGGGAGGAGGGGGAAAGCACCCCCCCCCCCTCCAGGGCGCCCAGCCTACGCCCAGCCACCGGCTCCCTAACGGCAAGTGCCAGCTTCAACGGCATTTGTAACCGATAGTAACCGCCCCCAACCACTTTGACAACCTCCTCCGACCGCCTGTCTATCCGCTTCTGGGGCCGCCTCTACTGCATCCCGGGGGGGGGGGGGGGCTGGAGGACAGATTTCCGCGAGATGCCCTACCGTAACGGCCCCGTAGCCCCTTTCGTGGCGGGTGGCGCGCCGTCCCCTCGTGGTCCTCGATGGTCGGCGCCCTTGGCCCGGGGAGCGGCCAGCGCTGCCGTCGACAGTGGGCGTGGCTTTTCCTGCACCTGAGGGACTTCTGCTGTGGCGGCTCCGCGACGCTGGCTCTTGCAGCTCCAGCGGGGCCCCCGACTGCGAGCCGGCCGTGTTTTGGAGTCAGATCCGCAAACCCACAACGGGAGCGCCTCCAGTCAAGCGTGTATCAGAGGAGAGGAGGGGGGGGGGGATGCATTGGAAGGGGGGGAGGTACCTCCCCCCCCCCCGGGCGCCCAGCCTATGCCCAGCCACTGTCCCCCTGACGCCAAGCGCCAGCTTCAATGGCATTTGTAACCGACAGTAACCGCCTCCAACCGCTTTGGCAACCCCCTCCAACCGCCTGCCCCACCTTTCCTGGGACCACCTCTGAGGTCCCTTCCCTTCTACTGCATCCCTGGGAGGGGGCGGGGGGGGTTGGCATGACGCCATGGTGTGTTGTTCACGTCTGCAGCTGGCGGCGCCCACTGGCCGATCGCCATTCGCTGCCCTTCCCTTGGACCCTATCCCTCGATAGGCGGTGGTGCCCATTGGCCTCTCACCGCCCCGTGTCCTTCCTCTTCCTCCCTGTCCTGACCTTCCCTCTCTACGTCCCTTTCCTTTCCCTTGACCCCCTTGGAGGGGGGGGGGGTTTCTGGAACCCAAAAATTTGTGTACCAAAAATGGCCCGAATCAATATTTCATTTTGTAAATTTCATTTTTTCCCACAATGAAATCTGGGTCCAGGGGAGGGGGAGGGGGTCTGGGGGGGGGGGGGACCCCTCCTCCTGCGGTTGTTAGCCGTTCTAATACATCCCCGCCTCGACTGCTCTCGTACAACCGACGGGGCACTATCTCGCGAGACCCGCACGCAGTACAGACCTCCCTCAACAGCGGACGCCGACGCGGACACAGGCCTGCACACGGCCTGGGCACACGCCCAGTGCCGATCCGCACTGCGGGCTTGACGGAGGGCCAGCGGCCCCATTCTACGTCCCCCGGGCCACTCATCCACTTCACGAGCCGTGACGGCCGAACCCGCACCCAAACGCTTTGCCAATCGCCAGTCGCCGGGTCTGGGTCGCGCTCACACGTTTGGCGTTCGATGGGGTATGACCGGGACCCATTCGAAGCAGCGCTTCACTTTGCACCGCTGCCCCTGCCCAGTGCCTCACTGGAGTGCTGCGTGGCCCCTGGGGGCCCCTTCACAAGGCACGTGCCCTTCACACGCGCCTTGACATGCAACAGGGAGCTCCTGCAACCCCCTTTGCCAGCACTGCGCCCCCGCCCCCCCCCCCGGCCCCGAACTGGAGGCAAACGTCGCACAACCGAGCCTGCCCCCTGCCCCTTGCCCTGGCCCCGGCGCGTGAGGGCCTCGGCGACGGCACCGGTTTTGCCCTCAAGACCAGCCGAGCGCCCAGAGCTGCAAAAGAAGTGGAGCGCGGCCGCCTGCGCCCGCCTCCGACAATTATTCATAATTTTTTTAATTTTATTTTAGATGTCTTATTTTTCTTCTCTTCTGTAAATGTTTTAATATTTTCAAAATTTTTGGAAATTTTTGGAATTCTTGCAAAAAAAATCATAATTTTCAGATTTGTTCAAATCATTTCAATCCTTTGGGAACATTATACGCGGGCGGAGCACCCCCACCAAACCTTCAAGATCCAGCAGCAAATAGCGGTCCGACTGATCTCTCCAATTATTGAAATACCGCAGTCGCCGCATCGCTTTGATCTGCTCAGTCGCCCGCTTTTCCACGCGATGCTCCAGCACGTGGAGGCGCCAGCGCCTGAAGTAGAACCTGCGCAGAGAGGGCGTGTGCACAGAGACAGGGCTCACGGAGGGTGTGTGCACTAAGGACAAGTGGGCAGGGGCCATGTGCGCAGTGGGTGCGTACAGATGTAAAGATGTTGTGAGCACAGAGGGTGTGTGCAGGGGGGGAGGCGGGCCGAAACGGTGATACCCGAATCCACCCCCTCTCCACCCCACTTCCACCCCCTCTCCACCCCATCTCCACCCCCTCTCCACCCCCTCTCCACCCCCTCTCCACCACATCACCACCACTACGATAAGGCGGGCCGCACCTCGCATTGGAGGCTAGTGCGGGACAAGGACGTGGTCGTACAGTCCGAGAGCGCCGCCTGGGACGTGGCCGTCACGTGGTTGGGCTCCTGTGGGCCAGGGCCCCGCAGCCCTGGCCCGCCCGCGAGCGTGCCGCCCTGACAGCAGGATGCCTACGGGCAGTGGCGGACTGGGTGGTGCTTCCACCGCCCGCCCGGTGGTCGCGCCTGATGCGCGCCGGAGGGAGCGGGTGGCCGGTGGCCTGTCCCGCCCCCTCGCAGACGCGGGCACCTTGTTGCGCTACGCCATGGGCGAGTCCGCGTGCTTGGTGGCAGGGCCGCGCCCTGGACTGGTGGGCCGCGCAGTCCCCGTGTCCGTGCTGGACCAAGCGGAATGCGGGGCGTGCCCAAATGTGGTCCTCAGCGTCGGCGCCCCGCCGTCCCTGCAGGGTACCATCCCAGGGGTGGTCCTGGCCCCGCCCGCAACCGGCCGGGCACTGTTCCCAGGCTTTACCCTCCAGCCGCTCGGGGATGGGCCCCTGCTGGCGTTCCCGGCGGGCGCGGCGCCACCCGGCCTCCTCGCGGCCCTGCGGGCCTTCTTCCCCGTAGAGGAGGCGCCCCCGGGGGACCAACCGGGGGAGGGCAAAGGTCCCGAGGCCCAGGCTGTCGATCTCGACCTGGCTTGACGTCGACGAGGACGACGAGTACCTCCTCAGCTAGTCGCCCCCCCCCTCCCCCCTCCCTCCAGCCCCCTCTCCCCCCCCCCCCCCAGGCCCCGACCCGGCACCGGGGGGGGGGGGGGGGCGTCGGCTCAGCCCGCGGCCGGGCACCCCTCCCGCCCAGGGCTGGGATCTCCGGTGCTGCGCACAGCCCTGGGGCCACCCAGCCGCCAGGACCCGCAGGGCCGCGCCACTTCAGCGGGCCATGACCTCGCCCCCGCCCCCCCCCCCCCCCCCCGCGGCAGTGCGCCCCCACACGCCACTCTTCACTCTCCCTAGACCGGCATGCCGCACCCCGACCCGCGGGGCCGGCGGACCTCCGTGGGCCTTGACTTGGCCCCCTGAGGCAGGCGGGGTGCCCGGCGTAAAAGGGCGCCCAGCGAGCACTACAGCCACACCTTGACCACCTTGACCACCCCAACACACTCGGCTGGCCCAGTCTGAGCGGGCACACGGGCGCGCCGTCAGCCCCGCTGCGGGCCAACGGCGGCGCCCGCGCGAGTACATGGCGTGAAGTTTCCATATCGCGGCGTTTGACCAGTCCAGTGCCCGCTCTGCCTGCCCGCGACACATGCCACTGCCCATGCCTCCGAGGAACGAGCACCGGGAGGTCGCAGCGACCTACAGGGGCGGCGGGAGGTGAATGGGGAGGGGGTTCGAGTAGAGGAGACCGGGAGCGGGACCACAACAGCACGGGCGGCAGCCCGGTCGGTGAGGCGAGGAGCCTCCGGCTCCCGACACCCCCCCCCCAGGGCTGCATGTTTGCCAACCTACAGCCCAACAGGCAACTTTGACCTAGTACAGTGCCGCAAGGAGGAAGGGACCTTGGCCCTCAACCCCGGCCATTGAGCACTCGGACAGCAAGCACAGAGAACAATGATCTGTTACACAGAACTAAGAGCACAGAAGACCGTGGGGCAGGCGCGGTTGGAGCTAATTGCGGTGAAGCGAACCTAACCCATAGTGGCCACAAGGACGCCCTCCTGTCGGCCCGACGCGGCCTATCGCCAGGCCCAAGGGCACGGCCACCCCGGAGGGATGTTCGGGCAAGGCGCGACATCAGTCGTGGGCCCGGTCATGCCTGCACGGTAGCCCCCACCCCCCTTCTGGTGGGTACGGCGACGCCCTCTCGCTCCGCACAGCGAGTACAGCTAGCAAAATGACGCGGCGCCACATCACGTACCCCCGTACCGCGCCCTCCCGCCGCCGTCCCCGTACCGGATGGGCCGTCGTGGGCCACAGCCGGTTTCCCGCAGCCGCCTGCGGACCTGGGAGCAGCGGACGCGCCGCTGGATGGCGCGGAGCGACCCGGCGCCGGCCCTCCGCCTCTTGCTCACCCATGTGAGCCGCGCAGTGCCCCCCCACCACCCGCGCACAGAGAGGTCCCTCGCGAGTGTCGCCTGCGCGCTCCACGCCCTCGAGGGGCCATTCCCCCGCCTCCTCAGCCCGGAGGACATCCTTATGGGGTGCTTCCTCAACCGGACAGCCACGGGCGCGCACCCTAGATGGGGGCTGTCAGCCCTGCAACGCGTTCCCCAGGGCCTGGCGGTGTTAGGCCCCGAGCTCCACGAGGCCCTCGGCTAGTGGTATGGCAGGGCGGCCCTGCTCTGGCGGTCCCCCCGCCTCCATTGGAGGCAGGGCGCGCAGCCCTCCCTGGTTGCCCCCCTGCTGGCGCCCCTCTGGGACCTAGGTCCCCTCCCCGTCCGCCGCGCCGGAGCCGCCGCCCCGCAGGCTTGGGCCGGCGTTCCCGCAGCATCAGTAGCCCCGCGCGGGGGACAACGCCAACGCTCGGGCGTGGCTCGCGGCCCGCGCACTCGTGGAGGCGTGGTGGCAGCGCTGCAGGGTGCACGTCGTGTTCCACGCGCCCTGACCCAGGTGTGCAGGCACCGGGCTGCCGTCCGCTGAGGCCACTGTGGCCCTCCCCCCTCCCCCCTCTCACCCCCCCTGCCCCGCCCCTCCCCCCCCCCCACCCAACCCGCGGCACGGCGACGGGCCTCCCCCCCCCCCCCCGGCCCGCGGGAGCGGCCGGGAGCGCATAACATATATGACCGGCCGATATGCAGAGTCGTCGGGAAAGCCATCGCACGCCCCCCAGGCGGCCTGTGAGCCTCAAGATCGGCCCTCAAATCAAATCAAATCAAATCCCATCTCCACCCCCTCTCCACCCCATCTCCACCCCATCTCCACCACATCACCACCACATCACCACCCCACCACCACCACACCCGCACCCCACCTCCACCACATCTCCACGGACGCCAGTGTCTGCGTGTGCGCACGCGCATGTGTTGGTCTTTGTGTGTTTGTGTGGCGTCCAACACAAATTGCAATTCGAGAGACTCCGTGGCAGCGGGGCAGTGAAGAACAGGGCACCCCCGGTTTTCTGTTGATACGTAGGAGTCCGGGAGGTAAACCTCAAGACCGGTGCCCAGGTCCCAGCGCCGCATTTTTAGATCAGACGGCAAGCGCTGGTCTCTACTGCCCCGCTTTCGGCCTGATCCTGAACAAGCGTGCGAAGCCTCCGCTCGGCCGTGCTGCGATGCAGATTGAGTACCACAGGCAACCCCCTGTGTGACATTCCGTCCGGTTGTTGTTCCTTTACGGGGGCATGGACAGTCACCCGTTCTTCCCTTCGCATGTTGCGTCAGGTCGCTGCGTTCTGCCGGCCGCTGCGGCCGGTGCTCTGGTGTCGTTTCCGCGTTCGCGGAGCCCAGTGAATGGTGTTTTGGGGGTGTATTGGGGGTGTATTCAGGCAACCCCCCCCCCCCCCCGAGTCAGCAAACCTGGCGGCCAACGAGTCGGCGAGCGAGTCGGCGGCGCGTTTTACCCGACTTGAAGGGCAGATCACAATTTTGGAGGTTGGCACAAAACAAGGCCTAGTATGCGGTGTTAGCTGTGCAGGTATCATTTCATTTTGCATGGCACTCCTCAATCAGCGCTGCACCCAAACTTCTGGTTTTTGGCAACTTCGCCGAATTTCGCCGACTCGTTGGGCCCCTCGCCGACTGGGGGGTGGGGGTTGCACAGGGCCCGGGGGTGGGGGAGGCATCCCCGGCGCAGCAGGCCCCGCGCACTGTCCAGCCCGGACCCCCTTCCCCGCACACATACGACATTCGGATGTCCTCTTTCATCGTGAGGACCTTGCGGTTGAGCACGAGGTAGTGCCACGCGCGGAACGGCCGGCGCTGCGTCTGGAGGATGTAGTGGGCCGCGGCCAACGCCTTCTGCTGCTGGCGCTTCTTGCAGCCCTTGTGGTACATCTGTCGTGAGGGGGCAATGGGGACGCCGGTCCTGCGGCGCGCAATTCGGGAACAAGGCACGCGGGGCCCTTTTGTGGACCGGACTGTTGAATGGGGAGCGGTGGTTGCAACATTTGTTGTCCGTCTTGAGTGTTTTGCCGCGCCATTGTGCCCGTTGGGCCTACTTCTTTCGCCCACAATTGAGGCAAATGGATGCGGTGCTGATTACCCCAAAGGTAATGCCCCTTCCCCTGCGGTGCCTGCGGCGCATTCCCCGATGAGACACGGCCGAGGGGCACCAGCGCTGGGGACGCGTCATGCAGCAGCAGGCCCAAGCGAGCGCATCTCATGATGCTCCAGGCACGAGCGCGCAGGGGTGGACGGGCTTTCAATTGAGGGGAGAAGGGGGGGGGGTCGATAGAGCCCCTTGGCTAGACCCCCCCCAAAAGGGGCTCAATTGACGGGACTCCCAAACTCCTAACGAGATGGACCCCCGGGCCTCAGAGGTGACCCCGACCCCAAAATCGGCAAAAAATGAAAATGGGCTTTTTGGAATCAGCGTGTCGAGGGGGCTCAGAAAAGTCATCATTTGCCATGGATTTGGTGAAATTTGACCATTTTTAATGCTCAAATAAAATTTTCGGCGCCTTCGGCACCAGAGTTCATAATAACTGATGAATGATGCCTTTCACTTGAGCCCTTTTCCCAACCCCCGCCCCCAGATTTTGGGGGCTATTGAACCCCCCCCCCTTGAAAACCCGCCACCCCCAGGGGCATGCACACAGGTACGCACGCGCGCCCCATGAATTGGGGCGCGTGGCTCTGGAGCCACACAAACAGGGCCACTGCGTTTCGCTGCCATGTTGGGGGCACACGGAGACGGCAGAAGGGGACATCGGCCGGAGAGGCAGTGCCGGATCGGGCGCGTGCGCCTTGCGTTGATGTGGCAAAGGAAACGTTCATTTGTGCGGGGCTCGATCCCACTTTCAAGACTGCCCCCCCCCCCCCCGTGCAAAGGGGCTCCCATGACCGAGGCCCTTCCCGACCCACCATCACAGCCCGTCAGGGGGTCCTGCAGGGGGGGGGGGGGGGGATGGGGATGGGGAAGGGTTTGGCGGGCACGCTTTTCGCCAGGCCACCTTCACGGCAGGCCGGGCCGGGCCTTGCGGCCACGCCTGCCGGGAGGATCCTGGTTGCCTCTTCGCGTCCGCGGGGCCCATGGGGTGGTGCCCCTGCCGCTGTCGCGATAGACGGGCGAAACAGAACCAACCGGACTGCTGGGCCTGATGTGCGGTGCTGCACAGTGGCTGCCAGTGGACTAGTCGGGTCTCATGTTCCGCGACCGATGGGGCGGATGCCTTGTACACGCAAAGTGATGACAGGGTGGTCCTCATGGTGGACCGGTCCCATGATGGACCCTTGCTTGCACAGTGAGGCTCGGGCCCTGTCCAAGCACTCCCGAGCCATAGGCTAAGGGTCAGACCCAGTCCTAAAAGGGATGTAACAGATATCGGGATTAGCAACAACGATAAAAACTCACGCCCAGACATGCCACTAGCATCTGCCAGCCCAGACATGATCAGATGGAGCAGGGTCCTACTGAGCCACACACTGGACGCAGTACACTCCTACTGAGTTCCGGTGGTGCAGGGGGCGGGTATTACTGAGTGGCCTGTGATACGGAGCCGATTGCTACTGAGAACCAGTCTCCCTGCCAGACGCTAGTGGCATGTCTGGTCACACCTCTCACTGACAGACGCAAATCAATATTTCAATCACGTCTCTTCCGAATTTTCAGGATCATCGTTCATTTCAGTACTTTTGGCCCCTCAACACTTGAAGTGGAAAATTCAGGCATGGGGCTCCTTATGGTCTCAGCCAACTTAACGGTGACCATGTATGAGCGGGACGGTCCGTTGAGATTGTCCATGATTTCCATGGCCACCAGGAGTCATGCGGACCTGTTCAATTAACCCTCTTAAGTGTCCCAAGTGGCCTGGAGCCCAGGGATGCCCCGTCAAAGGGGAACATGGCCGGTGGGCCACGATGTTCGGTGGGTTCTCCAGGAGGGTGGCAAGGGTCCCTTCTCAGAGGGGGCCCGGGAGTGCTTGGAGGGCCCAAGCCTCACCGTGTGAGGATCCACAGTGGGACTGGCCACTTGTTCTCAGGTGTACACCAAACAGAACCTACTACTGTGTGACAGCCAGGCTCCCCTGGAGACTGTGACTGGCGGTGGGCGTTGGGGTGTGTGGGGGGTGGGACTTGGGCAAGGTGCTTGTAGGGCAGGCGTCAGTGAACTTCTTGAACCGTGACAGGCTCGAGGGCAATTCAGGCTTCGGAACTCAAAACACTTTTCCGGGGAGGGGGGGAGGGGACTAAGGGATGATTCACAGAACCAGGAGTGGGTGCTCCTTCTCCGACAAAAACTTGTTGGCTACTTGGTTGGAGACCGGGAAAACAATTTGCGGCATTCCCGTCTTGCAGGGGACTTCGCTAAGATACCACAGAGTTGCGAGTCTGCAACCAAGGGCCAGTCCAGTGCCAAAATGACCAGTCAAAATTGTACGTGACGTTGACTCGAAGTTTAATGGATGTGAATGTGGCGAGATCCAAAACAATTACTTTGATCCATCCAAGATCCATCAATCAGCTTTGCATGACATGAAAGAAGTAATTGAGTTAACATTGAATGAGGTAATTTTAAATCATCCAAAATTGATGGCAATGAAATCAATCAATCAATTCAGGAAAAGAAGGAAAATTTGCTTCATCAAAATCAAAGTAAAATAATTGGATTTGACTGATTTCAATTACTGATTCAAACCCGTTTCATATTTCTGAAAACTCATCAATCCACATGAAAGAAAGAAAAATCTCTCCAAAAATAAGCATTAGTAACTTCAAATTAAATTTGATTCCCTGCGTCAAAGGACCGGAAGTTGACAACTCTGCTATGCACCTGATGCAAGGTCTAGATCACCCCTAGATCCCGCAGCCCGGACGGAACTGCGGTTGTTGATGGTGGGCAGGGGATTGGCGTGTAGCACAACCCTGTTGAAGCTGGAGATGTGGTGGCAACCGGTCCGCCCTGTCCCTCCATTCATCTCCAACACCACAAAAAGAGACGTAGATTGGTGATTGATTGGGCGCTGCAGAAGTAGACACCTTCCAGCGTGCAAAGCACCATCGATATGAATTGGCGGCTGTATGCCAGACCCGCATGCGAAATTCGACGCACTTGATCTTTTGCCGGGCCCATTGATCGAAATGGGGGACTTGAATGGAGGCAGCTGCGGAGATCATGATGGAGGCTACATGACTTGGTGCGCATGGTGGTGCTGAGGGTCGTAATAGAGTGATATTATTGTGTGTCCAGAGTGATACAAAGGGTGATACAAGAGTGATACTAGGGTGCCTCCAGGGGCGTGCCTGAGCATGCAGCAATGGTAATGATGCGTGTAGCACGTGTGGTAACGAGAGTCGCGGTGCAGGGTCGCATGTGCATTGCTTAGTGTGCCGTGCAACGCATGGTACTAGATCAGGAGTTATCGCCATCATGCACGAATTCTCTAAGCACCCCCCCACCCCGAGACAACACGACAGGACAGACCGCGCTCGCCAAAGACGGTGCAGAGCGCAGAAGGAGGAGAAGGAAAGGACAAAAGGGACAGAATCATTGTGGTTGTTAGAAGCCCCTGTCAGGAAAATTATCCTGCAGACGCACACCCCAGCGCGCACAAGTCAGTGCTGGAGGGTGGGGGGGGGGGGAGAATTTCGCTTAAGGGGGGGGGTCCAGGGGGGGGGGGGCTGTGGGGGGAACCCTCCCCCCGCGACCCTGAGTTTTTTTCGCCTTTTTCTTCACATAGAACGGGTGACAATGAAACTGACTGAAACTCCCTGGCGCCAGTAAACCAACAAATGCCATACGCCATGGCAGAATATTGCAGAATGGGGGTCCCAAGCCTGTTCCGAAAATCAGTAACGGCAAAAAGACCGCAGCTCTGGTCATGGCATGTAACGGCACCTGCCCAGAGGGACGTGAATGTGCCGCAGTGCCATGTATGCCGTCGAGGCCAGGGTTGTGGAAGTGGTCCAGGGGGCGCATGGCGGCACACCTGCTCACTCCACAGGTGGTTGCTGTTGGGGTTGTGTGTGCCCGGTGCTCCTGCCCCAGTGGGGGGGGAGGGGGCTTGGGAGCCCATCGTGGAGTAGTGGCCTAGCCCTCGCCACTCGTCACAGGGACACGCTGCCAAGCCACCCCACGACTGCAGGGCACATGGGCAGCTGCAGCGCGTGGCGCGACTGGCCGCAGGAGTGGGGCGGGGGGAAGGGCGGAGTTCTCCTGAAAAGGGGGGGGGGCGTGGGGGGCTGGAACCCAAAAGTCCAAAAGTTTGGGAACCAACAAACGCCAAATCAATCTTTCCTTTCGTAAAAATTTCCTTTTTTCCCGCGATGAAATCCGGGTCCGAGGGGGGGGGGGGGGTTAGACCCCACCCAACCCCAACCCTCCTGACGCTGAGTTGTTCGGCACAACTCTGGGGAAGGGGGGGGTGCTAGCTGCGGGGAGCCATGGGTTGGCCACCGCAAGATAACAGAGTGGGGGAGCAGGTTGGGGGTTGGGGGAGGGTCGGGTCACGGAGTTGGAAGAGGACGGGCCTTGAAGCCTTGGTGCCTTGCAGTGGAGGCTGCGGTGGCCCATCCATCCAGCACCTGCACACGCCGGGATGTCCCGTCCTTTGGGACCCCAAATCCCCCACAAATGACGAAACCACCCGAGAACGAATGGGACATCGCGAGTACGCCCCACGACCCGGTCCGGGTCCTCCCCCACAGGGCGCGTGGGACGGGGCAGGCGGCACACCGCTCCACTTCGCCAGCAGATCACTGTTGCGCTGCCCCTCGGGGGTGTTCTGGAACTGCGTGTACCGATGCCAGCACTCGAAGCACATCAGCAGCGTCCCGAACTCGCGCACGCGCCGGAGCGCGGCGATGCCCTTCTCGCGGTTCAGGAACTTGACATACGCATGGTTCTGCACACGGCACACGCGACGCCGGCCAAACCCAAAGCCCGGCACAGTCCGTGACGGGCAGCCCGTGCACTGTGGCCTCGGCCGAAAATTTACCGCCGATTACGAAACAGAGGTCGGCAGGCCCACGACAGCCCCGTGCTCAACAGCAACAACACGTGCCTCCGGTCGTTCTGCTCTCGGGACTTACACTGGCTGCCAATCGACGGCGGTTGGCAGTCAAACCGACCGCGAGTGGCAGTCGACCCGATGTTGCACAAGGCGATGTCGAAGGGGGAGAGGGATCAGGGCCCTTGAGAAAGCAAACAAAGGCAGGGGCACCTAAAAGCCCCCCTGACCACGGCACTGGGAAACCTCCTCCGCTGACAAGTGCTGCTCCTGCCCCTCAGCGGCCCTCACATCCCGGCGCCGGTGAGGCTTCACACAAAGTTGTTCCCAAGACACTGGAGTGCGGAGGCCCTCCTGTGGGGGCTGTTCCGCTGCACCCCAGCCTCCGGGAATCGGTCGAAAGGAGCCGGGGGAAGTGGAGGACTGGGTCAATGGGGGGGGGGGGGGGGCGGGAGTCAGTTACGCTTCAACCGTATCCTTCCAACGCCACCTGCAGTTGCAACGGCTTGCGGGGGTCGGTTTACGGTTTCTGCGGCCCACTCCCCTCCGCGTTCAGGTCGTCCACCACCTGCCTCGCCGCGTTTCCGTGTGCGCGAGGCCCAATTGCCCCGTCTCTCCGCGTGATGCCCGTGGACGTTGCGCGCACCTTCGTGGGCCCTGCGCCGCGGGTGTCGCGCGCACCTCCACGCCCCCCGCCCCCGAAATGGCGGTCAGTGGGTTCCCAGCGGCTTTGGAGGTCGCACCCGACGGAACGGCATCGGGCGGGGGGTGCCACGGATACTGCACACCTCCAATGCAACCATTGTTTTGCGCAGGGAGCGCAGGCGATGGTGCCGCACGGCCCGGGCCAGCAAGGCCCAGTGCCGGAAGTACGCTGCCCTGTACTGACGGCTGTGGTTGGCGTGGAAGTTCACGGCGCGCGTCGTTTGGTGGCGGGCCTGCACCTTCCGGTACCACGCCTGCACGATCTTGACACGCTCCATCACTTGGCGGGTGACGCGGTTGCGCATCGCCAGCAGCTCCTGATCGTGCGGAGGGGACGTGTGGTGTGGCCGGCAGGAGACGAACAGCGTGCCTCCGTGACACTGGGCCCCCGTAACCCGGAACACTGCACTCGAGGGACACTACGCCCCCTGAACACTATGCCTCTGTAGCACTACGCCCCCTGAACACTATGCCTCTGTAACACTACGCCCCCTGAACACTATGCCTCTGTAACACTACGCCCCCTGAACACTATGCCTCTGTAGCACTACGCCCCCTGAACACTATGCCTCTGTAACACTACGCCCCCTGAACACTATGCCTCTGTAACACTACGCCCCCTGAACACTATGCCTCTGTAGCACTACGCCCCCTGAACACTATGCCTCTGTAGCACTACGCCCCCTGAACACTATGCCTCTGTAACACTACGCCCCCTGAACACTATGCCTCTGTAACACTACGCCCCCTGAACACTATGCCTCTGTAACACTACGCCCCCTGAACACTATGCCTCTGTAACACTACGCCCCCTGAACACTATGCCTCTGTAACACTACGCCCCCTGAACACTATGCCTCTGTAACACTACGCCCCCTGAACACTATGCCTCTGTAGCACTACGCCCCCTGAACACTATGCCTCTGTAACACTACGCCCCCTGAACACTATGCCTCTGTAACACTACGCCCCCTGAACACTATGCCTCTGTAACACTACGCCCCCTGAACACTATGCCTCTGTAGCACTACGCCCCCTGAACACTATGCCTCTGTAACACTACGCCCCCTGAACACTATGCCTCTGTAACACTACGCCCCCTGAACACTATGCCTCTGTAGCACTACGCCCCCTGAACACTATGCCTCTGTAACACTACGCCCCCTGAACACTATGCCTCTGTAGCACTACGCCCCCTGAACACTATGCCTCTGTAACACTACGCCCCCTGAACACTATGCCTCTGTAACACTACGCCCCCTGAACACTATGCCTCTGTAACACTACGCCCCCTGAACACTATGCCTCTGTAGCACTACGCCCCCTGAACACTATGCCTCTGTAACACTACGCCCCCTGAACACTATGCCTCTGTAACACCACGCCCCCTGAACACTATGCCTCTGTAGCACTACGCCCCCTGAACACGATGCCTCTGTAACACCACGCCCCCTGAACACTATGCCTCTGTAACACTACGCCCCCTGAACACTATGCCTCTGTAACACTACGCCCCCTGAACACTATGCCTCTGTAACACTACGCCCCCTGAACACTATGCCTCTGTAACACTACGCCCCCTGAACACTATGCCTCTGTAACACCACGCCCCCTGAACACTATGCCTCTGTAACACTACGCCCCCTGAACACTATGCCTCTGTAACACTACGCCCCCTGAACACTATGCCTCTGTAGCACTACGCCCCCTGAACACTATGCCTCTGTAACACCACGCCCCCTGAACACTATGCCTCTGTAACACTACGCCCCCTGAACACTATGCCTCTGTAACACTACGCCCCCTGAACACTATGCCTCTGTAACACTAGGCCCCCTGAACACTATGCCTCTGTAACACTACGCCCCCTGAACACTATGCCTCTGTAACACCACGCCCCCTGAACACTATGCCTCTGTAACACTACGCCCCCTGAACACTATGCCTCTGTAACACTACGCCCCCTGAACACTATGCCTCTGTAACACTACGCCCCCTGAACACTATGCCTCTGTAGCACTACGCCCCCTGAACACTATGCCTCTGTAACACCACGCCCCCTGAACACTATGCCTCTGTAACACTACGCCCCCTGAACACTATGCCTCTGTAACACTACGCCCCCTGAACACTATGCCTCTGTAACACTACGCCCCCTGAACACTATGCCTCTGTAACACTACGCCCCCTGAACACTATGCCTCTGTAACACTACGCCCCCTGAACACTATGCCTCTGTAGCACTACGCCCCCTGAACACTATGCCTCTGTAACACTACGCCCCCTGAACACTATGCCTCTGTAACACTACGCCCCCTGAACACTATGCCTCTGTAACACTACGCCCCCTGAACACTATGCCTCTGTAACACTACGCCCCCTGAACACTATGCCTCTGTAACACTACGCCCCCTGAACACTATGCCTCTGTAACACTACGCCCCCTGAACACTATGCCTCTGTAGCACTACGCCCCCTGAACACTATGCCTCTGTAACACTACGCCCCCTGAACACTATGCCTCTGTAGCACTACGCCCCCTGAACACTATGCCTCTGTAGCACTACGCCCCCCTGAACACTATGCCTCTGTAACACTACGCCCCCTGAACACTATGCCTCTGTAACACTACGCCCCCTGAACACTATGCCTCTGTAGCACTACGCCCCCTGAACACTATGCCTCTGTAGCACTACGCCCCCTGAACACTATGCCTCTGTAACACTACGCCCCCTGAACACTATGCCTCTGTAGCACTACGCCCCCTGAACACTATGCCTCTGTAGCACTACGCCCCCTGAACACTATGCCTCTGTAACACTACGCCCCCTGAACACTATGCCTCTGTAGCACTACGCCCCCTGAACACTATGCCTCTGTAACACTACGCCCCCTGAACACTATGCCTCTGTAACACTACGCCCCCTGAACACTATGCCTCTTAGGCACCAGAAATACGCCCCCTGAACACTATGCCTCTGTAACACTACGCCCCCTGAACACTATGCCTCTGTAACACTACGCCCCCTGAACACTATGCCTCTGTAACACCACGCCCCCTGAACACTATGCCTCTGTAGCACTACGCCCCCTGAACACTATGCCTCTGTAACACCACGCCCCCTGAACACTATGCCTCTGTAACACTACGCCCCCTGAACACTATGCCTCTGTAACACTACGCCCCCTGAACACTATGCCTCTGTAACACTACGCCCCCTGAACACTATGCCTCTGTAACACTACGCCCCCTGAACACTATGCCTCTGTAACACCACGCCCCCTGAACACTATGCCTCTGTAACACTACGCCCCCTGAACACTATGCCTCTGTAACACTACGCCCCCTGAACACTATGCCTCTGTAACACTACGCCCCCTGAACACTATGCCTCTGTAACACTACGCCCCCTGAACACTATGCCTCTGTAACACTACGCCCCTGAACACTATGCCTCTGTAACACTACGCCCCCTGAACACTATGCCTCTGTAACACTACGCCCCCTGAACACTATGCCTCTGTAACACTACGCCCCCCTGAACACTATGCCTCTGTAACACCACGCCCCCTGAACACTATGCCTCTGTAACACTACGCCCCCTGAACACTATGCCTCTGTAACACTACGCCCCCTGAACACTATGCCTCTGTAGCACTACGCCCCCTGAACACTATGCCTCTGTAACACCACGCCCCCTGAACACTATGCCTCTGTAACACTACGCCCCCTGAACACTATGCCTCTGTAACACTACGCCCCCTGAACACTATGCCTCTGTAACACTACGCCCCCTGAACACTATGCCTCTGTAACACTACGCCCCCTGAACACTATGCCTCTGTAACACTACGCCCCCTGAACACTATGCCTCTGTAACACTACGCCCCCTGAACACTATGCCTCTGTAACACTACGCCCCCTGAACACTATGCCTCTGTAACACTACGCCCCCTGAACACTATGCCTCTGTAACACTACGCCCCCTGAACACTATGCCTCTGTAACACTACGCCCCCTGAACACTATGCCTCTGTAACACTACGCCCCCTGAACACTATGCCTCTGTAACACTACGCCCCCTGAACACTATGCCTCTGTAACACTACGCCCCCTGAACACTATGCCTCTGTAACACTACGCCCCCTGAACACTATGCCTCTGTAACACTACGCCCCCTGAACACTATGCCTCTGTAACACTACGCCCCCTGAACACTATGCACACTATGCTCTGTAACACTACGCCCCCTGAACACTATGCCTCTGTAACACTACGCCCCCTGGAACACTATGCCTCTGTAACACTACGCCCCCTGAACACTATGCCTCTGTAACACTACGCCCCCTGAACACTATGCCTCTGTAACACTACGCCCCCTGAACACTATGCCTCTGTAACACTACGCCCCCTGAACACTATGCCTCTGTAACACTACGCCCCCTGAACACTATGCCTCTGTAACACTACGCCCCCTGAACACTATGCCTCTGTAACACCACGCCCCCTGAACACTATGCCTCTGTAGCACTACGCCCCCTGAAACACTATGCCTCTGTAACACCACGCCCCCTGAACACTATGCCTCTGTAACACTACGCCCC
>OZ038399.1:6527662-6660629 GCA_964036045.1 Eutreptiella sp. 'Long Island Sound 2002' | reverse complement strand
CCTCTGTAACACTACGCCCCCTGAACACTATGCCTCTGTAACACTACGCCCCTGAACACTATGCCTCTGTAACACTACGCCCCCTGAACACTATGCCTCTGTAGCACTACGCCCCCTGAACACTATGCCTCTGTAACACTACGCCCCCTGAACACTATGCCTCTGTAACACTACGCCCCCTGAACACTATGCCTCTGTAGCACTACGCCCCCTGAACACTATGCCTCTGTAACACTACGCCCCCTGAACACTATGCCTCTGTAACACTACGCCCTCTGAACACTATGCCTCTGTAGCACTACGCCCCCTGAACACTATGCCTCTGTAACACTACGCCCCCTGAACACTATGCCTCTGTAACACTACGCCCCCTGAACACTATGCCTCTGTAACACTACGCCCCCTGAACACTATGCCTCTGTAGCACTACGCCCCCTGAACACTATGCCTCTGTAACACTACGCCCCCTGAACACTATGCCTCTGTAGCACTACGCCCCCTGAACACTATGCCTCTGTAACACTACGCCCCCTGAACACTATGCCTCTGTAACACTACGCCCCCTGAACACTATGCCTCTGTAACACTACGCCCCCTGAACACTATGCCTCTGTAACACTACGCCCCTGAACACTATGCCTCTGTAACACTACGCCCCTGAACACTATGCCTCTGTAACACTACGCCCCCTGAACACTATGCCTCTGTAGCACTACGCCCCCTGAACACTATGCCTCTGTAACACTACGCCCCCTGAACACTATGCCTCTGTAACACTACGCCCCCTGAACACTATGCCTCTGTAGCACTACGCCCCCTGAACACTATGCCTCTGTAACACTACGCCCCCTGAACACTATGCCTCTGTAACACTACGCCCCCTGAACACTATGCCTCTGTAACACTACGCCCCCTGAACACTATGCCTCTGTAACACTACGCCCCCTGAACACTATGCCTCTGTAACACTACGCCCCCTGAACACTATGCCTCTGTAACACTACGCCCCCTGAACACTATGCCTCTGTAACACTACGCCCCCTGAACACTATGCCTCTGTAACACTACGCCCCCTGAACACTATGCCTCTGTAACACTACGCCCCCTGAACACTATGCCTCTGTAACACTACGCCCCCTGAACACTATGCCTCTGTAACACTACGCCCCCTGAACACTATGCCTCTGTAACACTACGCCCCCTGAACACTATGCCTCTGTAGCACTACGCCCCCTGAACACTATGCCTCTGTAGCACTACGCCCCCTGAACACTATGCCTCTGTAACACTACGCCCCCTGAACACTATGCCTCTGTAACACTACGCCCCCTGAACACTATGCCTCTGTAACACTACGCCCCCTGAACACTATGCCTCTGTAACACTACGCCCCCTGAACACTATGCCTCTGTAACACTACGCCCCCTGAACACTATGCCTCTGTAACACTACGCCCCCTGAACACTATGCCTCTGTAACACTACGCCCCCTGAACACTATGCCTCTGTAGCACTACGCCCCCTGAACACTATGCCTCTGTAACACTGCGCCCCTGAACACTATGCCTCTGTAACACTACGCCCCCTGAACACTATGCCTGTGTAACACTACGCCCCCTGAACACTATGCCTCTGTAGCACTACGCCCCCTGAACACTATGCCTCTGTAGCACTACGCCCCCTGAACACTATGCCTCTGTAACACTACGCCCCCTGAACACTATGCCTCTGTAGCACTACGCCCCCTGAACACTATGCCTCTGTAACACTACGCCCCCTGAACACTATGCCTCTGTAACACTACGCCCCCTGAACACTATGCCTCTGTAACACTACGCCCCCTGAACACTATGCCTCTGTAACACTACGCCCCCTGAACACTATGCCTCTGTAACACTACGCCCCCTGAACACTATGCCTCTGTAGCACTACGCCCCCTGAACACTATGCCTCTGTAACACTACGCCCCCTGAACACTATGCCTCTGTAGCACTACGCCCCCTGAACACTATGCCTCTGTAGCACTACGCCCCCTGAACACTATGCCTCTGTAACACTACGCCCCCTGAACACTATGCCTCTGTAACACTACGCCCCCTGAACACTATGCCTCTGTAACACTACGCCCCCTGAACACTATGCCTCTGTAACACTACGCCCCCTGAACACTATGCCTCTGTAGCACTACGCCCCCTGAACACTATGCCTCTGTAACACTACGCCCCCTGAACACTATGCCTCTGTATCACTACGCCCCCTGAACACTATGCCTCTGTAGCACTACGCCCCCTGAACACTATGCCTCTGTAACACTACGCCCCCTGAACACTATGCCTCTGTAACACTACGCCCCCTGAACACTATGCCTCTGTAGCACTACGCCCCCTGAACACTATGCCTCTGTAGCACTACGCCCCCTGAACACTATGCCTCTGTAACACTACGCCCCTGAACACTATGCCTCTGTAACACTACGCCCCCTGAACACTATGCCTCTGTAACACTACGCCCCCTGAACACTATGCCTCTGTAACACTACGCCCCCTGAACACTATGCCTCTGTAACACTACGCCCCCTGAACACTATGCCTCTGTAACACTACGCCCCCTGAACACTATGCCTCTGTAACACTACGCCCCCTGAACACTATGCCTCTGTAGCACTACGCCCCCTGAACACTATGCCTCTGTAACACTGCGCCCCCTGAACACTATGCCTCTGTAACACTACGCCCCCTGAACACTATGCCTGTGTAACACTACGCCCCCTGAACACTATGCCTCTGTAGAACTACGCCCCCTGAACACTATGCCTCTGTAGCACTACGCCCCCTGAACACTATGCCTCTGTAACACTACGCCCCCTGAACACTATGCCTCTGTAGCACTACGCCCCCTGAACACTATGCCTCTGTAGCACTACGCCCCCTGAACACTATGCCTCTGTAACACTACGCCCCCTGAACACTATGCCTCTGTAACACTACGCCCCTGAACACTATGCCTCTGTAACACTACGCCCCCTGAACACTATGCCTCTGTAACACTACGCCCCCTGAACACTATGCCTCTGTAGCACTACGCCCCCTGAACACTATGCCTCTGTAGCACTACGCCCCCTGAACACTATGCCTCTGTAACACTACGCCCCCTGAACACTATGCCTCTGTAGCACTACGCCCCCTGAACACTATGCCTCTGTAATACTACGCCCCCTGAACACTATGCCTCTGTAACACTACGCCCCCTGAACACTATGCCTCTGTAACACTACGCCCCCTGAACACTATGCCTCTGTAACACTACGCCCCCTGAACACTATGCCTCTGTAACACTACGCCCCCTGAACACTATGCCTCTGTAGCACTACGCCCCCTGAACACTATGCCTCTGTAACACTACGCCCCCTGAACACTATGCCTCTGTATCACTACGCCCCCTGAACACTATGCCTCTGTAGCACTACGCCCCCTGAACACTATGCCTCTGTAACACTACGCCCCCTGAACACTATGCCTCTGTAACACTACGCCCCCTGAACACTATGCCTCTGTAACACTACGCCCCCTGAACACTATGCCTCTGTAACACTACGCCCCCTGAACACTATGCCTCTGTAACACTACGCCCCCTGAACACTATGCCTCTGTAACACTACGCCCCCTGAACACTATGCCTCTGTAACACTACGCCCCCTGAACACTATGCCTCTGTAACACTACGCCCCCTGAACACTATGCCTCTGTAACACTACGCCCCCTGAACACTATGCCTCTGTAACACTACGCCCCCTGAACACTATGCCTCTGTAACACTACGCCCCCTGAACACTATGCCTCTGTAACACTACGCCCCCTGAACACTATGCCTCTGTAACACTACGCCCCCTGAACACTATGCCTCTGTAACACTACGCCCCCTGAACACTATGCCTCTGTAACACTACGCCCCCTGAACACTATGCCTCTGTAGCACTACGCCCCCTGAACACTATGCCTCTGTAACACTACGCCCCCTGAACACTATGCCTCTGTAACACTACGCCCCCTGAACACTATGCCTCTGTAACACTACGCCCCCTGAACACTATGCCTCTGTAACACTACGCCCCCTGAACACTATGCCTCTGTAGCACTACGCCCCCTGAACACTATGCCTCTGTAACACTACGCCCCCTGAACACTATGCCTCTGTAACACTACGCCCCCTGAACACTATGCCTGTGTAACACTACGCCCCCTGAACACTATGCCTCTGTAGAACTACGCCCCTGAACACTATGCCTCTGTAGCACTACGCCCCCTGAACACTATGCCTCTGTAACACTACGCCCCTGAACACTATGCCTCTGTAGCACTACGCCCCCTGAACACTATGCCTCTGTAGCACTACGCCCCCTGAACACTATGCCTCTGTAACACTACGCCCCCTGAACACTATACCTCTGTAACACTACGCCCCCTGAACACTATGCCTCTGTAACACTACGCCCCCTGAACACTATGCCTCTGTAACACTACGCCCCCTGAACACTATGCCTCTGTAACACTACGCCCCCTGAACACTATGCCTCTGTAGCACTACGCCCCCTGAACACTATGCCTCTGTAACACTACGCCCCTGAACACGATGCCTCTGTAGCACTACGCCCCCTGAACACTATGCCTCTGTAATACTACGCCCCCTGAACACTATGCCTCTGTAACACTACGCCCCCTGAACACTATGCCTCTGTAACACTACGCCCCCTGAACACTATGCCTCTGTAACACTACGCCCCCTGAACACTATGCCTCTGTAACACTACGCCCCCTGAACACTATGCCTCTGTAGCACTACGCCCCCTGAACACTATGCCTCTGTAACACTACACCCCCTGAACACTATGCCTCTGTATCACTACGCCCCCTGAACACTATGCCTCTGTAGCACTACGCCCCCTGAACACTATGCCTCTGTAACACTACGCCCCCTGAACACTATGCCTCTGTAACACTACGCCCCCTGAACACTATGCCTCTGTAACACTACGCCCCCTGAACACTATGCCTCTGTAACACTACGCCCCCTGAACACTATGCCTCTGTAACACTACGCCCCCTGAACACTATGCCTCTGTAACACTACGCCCCCTGAACACTATGCCTCTGTAACACTACGCCCCCTGAACACTATGCCTCTGTAACACTACGCCCCCTGAACACTATGCCTCTGTAACACTACGCCCCCTGAACACTATGCCTCTGTAACACTACGCCCCCTGAACACTATGCCTCTGTAACACTACGCCCCCCCTGAACACTATGCCTCTGTAGCACTACGCCCCCTGAACACTATGCCTCTGTAACACTACGCCCCCTGAACACTATGCCTCTGTAACACTACGCCCCCTGAACACTATGCCTCTGTAACACTACGCCCCCTGAACACTATGCCTCTGTAACACTACGCCCCCTGAACACTATGCCTGTGTAACACTACGCCCCCTGAACACTATGCCTCTGTAGAACTACGCCCCCTGAACACTATGCCTCTGTAGCACTACGCCCCCTGAACACTATGCCTCTGTAGCACTACGCCCCCTGAACACTATGCCTCTGTAACACTACGCCCCCTGGACACTATGCCTCTGTAACACTACGCCCCCTGAACACTATGCCTCTGTAACACTACGCCCCCTGAACACTATGCCTCTGTAACACTACGCCCCCTGAACACTATGCCTCTGTAACACTACGCCCCCTGAACACTATGCCTCTGTAGCACTACGCCCCCTGAACACTATGCCTCTGTAGCACTACGCCCCCTGAACACTATGCCTCTGTAGCACTACGCCCCCTGAACACTATGCCTCTGTAACACTACGCCCCCTGAACACTATGCCTCTGTAGCACTACGCCCCCTGAACACTATGCCTCTGTAACACTACGCCCCCTGAACACTATGCCTCTGTAACACTACGCCCCCTGAACACTATGCCTCTGTAACACTACGCCCTCTGAACACTATGCCTCTGTAACACTACGCCCCCTGAACACTATGCCTCTGTAGCACTACGCCCCCTGAACACTATGCCTCTGTATCACTACGCCCCCTGAACACTATGCCTCTGTAACACTACGCCCCCTGAACACTATGCCTCTGTAACACTACGCCCCCTGAACACTATGCCTCTGTAACACTACGCCCCCTGAACACTATGCCTCTGTAACACTACGCCCCCTGAACACTATGCCTCTGTAACACTACGCCCCCTGAACACTATGCCTCTGTAACACTACGCCCCCTGAACACTATGCCTCTGTAACACTACGCCCCCTGAACACTATGCCTCTGTAACACTACGCCCCCTGAACACTATGCCTCTGTAACACTACGCCCCCTGAACACTATGCCTCTGTAACACTACGCCCCCTGAACACTATGCCTCTGTAGCACTACGCCCCCTGAACACTATGCCTCTGTAGCACTACGCCCCCTGAGCACTATGCCTCTGTAGCACTACGCCCCCTGAACACTATGCCTCTGTAACACTACGCCCCCTGAACACTATGCCTCTGTAACACTACGCCCCCTGAACACTATGCCTCTGTAACACTACGCCCCCTGAACACTATGCCTCTGTAGCACTACGCCCCCTGAACACTATGCCTCTGTAGCACTACGCCCCCTGAACACTATGCCTCTGTAGCACTACGCCCCCTGAACACTATGCCTCTGTAGCACTACGCCCCCTGAACACTATGCCTCTGTAACACTACGCCCCCTGAACACTATGCCTCTGTAGCACTACGCCCCCTGAACACTATGCCTCTGTAACACTACGCCCCCTGAACACTATGCCTCTGTAGAACTACGCCCCCTGAACACTATGCCTCTGTAGCACTACGCCCCCTGAACACTATGCCTCTGTAACACTACGCCCCCTGAACACTATGCCTCTGTAACACTACGCCCCCTGAACACTATGCCTCTGTAACACTACGCCCCCTGAACACTATGCCTCTGTAACACTACGCCCCCTGAACACTATGCCTGTGTAACACTACGCCCCCTGAACACTGTGCCTCTGTAGAACTACGCCCCCTGAACACTATGCCTCTGTAGCACTACGCCCCCTGAACACTATGCCTCTGTAGCACTACGCCCCCTGAACACTATGCCTCTGTAACACTACGCCCCCTGAACACTATGCCTCTGTAACACTACGCCCCCTGAACACTATGCCTCTGTAACACTACGCCCCCTGAACACTATGCCTCTGTAACACTACGCCCCCTGAACACTATGCCTCTGTAACACTACGCCCCCTGAACACTATGCCTCTGTAGCACTACGCCCCCTGAACACTATGCCTCTGTAGCACTACGCCCCCTGAGCACTATGCCTCTGTAGCACTACGCCCCCTGAACACTATGCCTCTGTAACACTACGCCCCCTGAACACTATGCCTCTGTAACACTACGCCCCCTGAACACTATGCCTCTGTAACACTACGCCCCCTGAACACTATGCCTCTGTAGCACTACGCCCCCTGAACACTATGCCTCTGTAACACTACGCCCCCTGAACACTATGCCTCTGTAACACTACGCCCCCTGAACACTATGCCTCTGTAACACTACGCCCCCTGAACACTATGCCTCTGTAACACTACGCCCCCTGAACACTATGCCTCTGTAACACTACGCCCCCTGAACACTATGCCTCTGTAACACTACGCCCCCTGAACACTATGCCTCTGTAACACTACGCCCCCTGAACACTATGCCTCTGTAACACTACGCCCCCTGAACACTATGCCTCTGTAACACTACGCCCCCTGAACACTATGCCTCTGTAACACTACGCCCCCTGAACACTATGCCTCTGTAACACTACGCCCCCTGAACACTATGCCTGTGTAACACTACGCCCCCTGAACACTATGCCTCTGTAGAACTACGCCCCCTGAACACTATGCCTCTGTAGCACTACGCCCCCTGAACACTATGCCTCTGTAGCACTACGCCCCCTGAACACTATGCCTCTGTAACACTACGCCCCCTGAACACTATGCCTCTGTAACACTACGCCCCCTGAACACTATGCCTCTGTAACACTACGCCCCCTGAACACTATGCCTCTGTAACACTACGCCCCCTGAACACTATGCCTCTGTAACACTACGCCCCCTGAACACTATGCCTCTGTAACACTACGCCCCCTGAACACTATGCCTCTGTAACACTACGCCCCCTGAACACTATGCCTCTGTAACACTACGCCCCCTGAACACTATGCCTCTGTAACACTACGCCCCCTGAACACTATGCCTCTGTAACACTACGCCCCCTGAACACTATGCCTCTGTAACACTACGCCCCCTGAACACTATGCCTCTGTAGCACTACGCCCCCTGAACACTATGCCTCTGTAACACTACGCCCCCTGAACACTATGCCTCTGTAACGCTACGCCCCCTGAACACTATGCCTCTGTAACACTACGCCCCCTGAACACTATGCCTCTGTAACACTACGCCCCCTGAACACTATGCCTCTGTAACACTACGCCCCCTGAACACTATGCCTCTGTAGCACTACGCCCCCTGAACACTATGCCTCTGTAACACTACGCCCCCTGAACACTATGCCTCTGTAACACTACGCCCCCTGAACACTATGCCTCTGTAGCACTACGCCCCCTGAACACTATGCCTCTGTAACACTACGCCCCCTGAACACTATGCCTCTGTAACACTACGCCCCCTGAACACTATGCCTCTGTAACACTACGCCCCCTGAACACTATGCCTCTGTAACACTACGCCCCCTGACCACTATGCCTCTGTAGCACTACGCCCCCTGAACACTATGCCTCTGTAACACTACGCCCTGTGAACACTATGCCTCTGTAACACTACGCCCCCTGAACACTATGCCTCTGTAACACTACGCCCCCTGAACACTATGCCTCTGTAGCACTACGCCCCCTGAACACTATGCCTCTGTAACACTACGCCCCCTGAACACTATGCCTCTGTAGCACTACGCCCCCTGAACACTATGCCTCTGTAACACTACGCCCCCTGAACACTATGCCTCTGTAGCACTACGCCCCCTGAACACTATGCCTCTGTAACACTACGCCCCCTGAACACTATGCCTCTGTAACACTACGCCCCCTGAACACTATGCCTCTGTAGCACTACGCCCCCTGAACACTATGCCTCTGTATCACTACGCCCCCTGAACACTATGCCTCTGTAACACTACGCCCCCTGAACACTATGCCTCTGTAACACTACGCTCCCTGAACACTATGCCTCTGTAACACTACGCCCCCTGAACACTATGCCACTGTAACACTACGCCCCCTGAACACTATGCCTCTGTAGCACTACGCCCCCTGAACACTATGCCTCTGTAGCACTACGCCCCCTGAACACTATGCCTCTGTAACACTACGCCCCCTGAACACTATGCCTCTGTAACACTACGCCCCCTGAACACTATGCCTCTGTAGCACTACGCCCCCTGAACACTATGCCTCTGAAACACTACGCCCCCTGAACACTATGCCTCTGTAGCACTACGCCCCCTGAACACTATGCCTCTGTAACACTACGCCCCCTGAACACTATGCCTCTGTAACACTACGCCCCCTGAACACTATGCCTCTGTAACACTACGCCCCCTGAACACTATGCCTCTGTAGCACTACGCCCCCTGAACACTATGCCTCTGTAACACTACGCCCCCTGAACACTATGCCTCTGTAACACTACGCCCCCTGAACACTATGCCTCTGTAACACTACGCCCCCTGAACACTATGCCTCTGTAACACTACGCCCCCTGAACACTATGCCTCTGTAACACTACGCCCCCTGAACACTATGCCTCTGTAGCACTACGCCCCCTGAACACTATGCCTCTGTAGCACTACGCCCCCTGAACACTATGCCTCTGTAACACTACGCCCCCTGAACACTATGCCTCTGTAACACTACGCCCCCTGAACACTATGCCTCTGTAACACTACGCCCCCTGAACACTATGCCTCTGTAGCACTACGCCCCCTGAACACTATGCCTGTGTAGCACTACGCCCCCTGAACACTATGCCTCTGTAGCACTACGCCCCCTGAACACTATGCCTCTGTAACACTACGCCCCCTGAACACTATGCCTCTGTAACACTACGCCCCCTGAACACTATGCCTCTGTAACACTACGCCCCCTGAACACTATGCCTCTGTAACACTACGCCCCCTGAACACTATGCCTCTGTAGCACTACGCCCCCTGAACACTATGCCTCTGTAGCACTACGCCCCCTGAACACTATGCCTCTGTAGCACTACGCCCCCTGAACACTATGCCTCTGTAGCACTACGCCCCCTGAACACTATGCCTCTGTAGCACTACGCCCCCTGAACACTATGCCTCTGTAGCACTACGCCCCCTGAACACTATGCCTCTGTAGCACTACGCCCCCTGAACACTATGCCTCTGTAACACTAGGCCCCCTGAACACTATCCCTCTGTAACACTACGCCCCCTGAACACTATGCCTCTGTAACACTACGCCCCCTGAACACTATGCCTCTGTAACACTGCGCCCCCTGAACACTATGCCTCTGTAACACTACGCCCCCTGAAAATTATGCCTCTGTAACACTACGCCCCCTGAACACTATGCCTCTGTAGCACTACGCCCCCTGAACACTATGCCTCTGTAGCACTACGCCCCCTGAACACTATGCCTCTGTAACACTACGCCCCCTGAACACTATGCCTCTGTAGCACTACGCCCCCTGAACACTATGCCTCTGTAGCACTACGCCCCCTGAACACTATGCCTCTGTAACACTACGCCCCCTGAACACTATGCCTCTGTAGCACTACGCCCCCTGAACACTATGCCTCTGTAACACTACGCCCCCTGAACACTATGCCTCTGTAGCACTACGCCCCCTGAACACTATGCCTCTGTAACACTACGCCCCCTGAACACTATGCCTCTGTAACACTACGCCCCCTGAACACTATGCCTCTGTAACACTACGCCCCCTGAACACTATGCCTCTGTAGCACTACGCCCCCTGAACACTATGCCTCTGTAGCACTACGCCCCCTGAACACTATGCCTCTGTAACACTACGCCCCCTGAACACTATGCCTCTGTAGCACTACGCCCCCTGAACACTATGCCTCTGTAGCACTACGCCCCCTGAACACTATGCCTCTGTAGCACTACGCCCCCTGAACACTATGCCTCTGTAGCACTACGCCCCCTGAACACTATGCCTCTGTAGCACTACGCCCCCTGAACACTATGCCTCTGTAACACTACGCCCCCTGAACACTATGCCTCTGTAACACTACGCCCCCTGAACACTATGCCTCTGTAGCACTACGCCCCCTGAACACTATGCCTCTGTAACACTAGGCCCCCTGAACACTATGCCTCTGTAACACTACGCCCCCTGAACACTATGCCTCTGTAACACTACGCCCCCTGAACACTATGCCTCTGTAGCACTACGCCCCCTGAACACTATGCCTCTGTAGCACTACGCCCCCTGAACACTATGCCTCTGTAGCACTACGCCCCCTGAACACTATGCCTCTGTAGCACTACGCCCCCTGAACACTATGCCTCTGTAGCACTACGCCCCCTGAACACTATGCCTCTGTAGCACTACGCCCCCTGAACACTATGCCTCTGTAGCACTACGCCCCCTGAACACTATGCCTCTGTAACACTACGCCCCCTGAACACTATGCCTCTGTAGCACTACGCCCCCTGAACACTATGCCTCTGTATCACTACGCCCCCTGAACACTATCCCTCTGTAACACTACGCCCCCTGAACACTATGCCTCTGTAGCACTACGCCCCCTGAACACTATGCCTCTGTAGCACTGCGCCCCCTGAACACTATGCCTCTGTAACACTACGCCCCCTGAACACTATGCCTCTGTAACACTACGCCCCCTGAACACTATGCCTCTGTAGCACTACGCCCCCTGAACACTATGCCTCTGTAACACTAGGCCCCCTGAACACTATGCCTCTGTAAAACTACGCCCCCTGAACACTATGCCTCTGTAGCACTACGCCCCCTGAACACTATGCCTCTGTAGCACTACGCCCCCTGAACACTATGCCTCTGTAGCACTACGCCCCCTGAACACTATGCCTCTGTAACACTACGCCCCCTGAACACTATGCCTCTGTAACACTACGCCCCCTGAACACTATGCCTCTGTAGCACTACGCCCCCTGAACACTATGCCTCTGTAACACTACGCCCCCTGAACACTATGCCTCTGTAACACTACGCCCCCTGAACACTATGCCTCTGTAGCACTACGCCCCCTGAACACTATGCCTCTGTAGCACTACGCCCCCTGAACACTATGCCTCTGTAACACTACGCCCCCTGAACACTATACCTCTGTAACACTACGCCCCCTGAACACTATGCCTCTGTAGCACTACGCCCCCTGAACACTATGCCTCTGTAACACTACGCCCCCTGAACACTATACCTCTGTAACACTACGCCCCCTGAACACTATGCCTCTGTAACACTACGCCCCCTGAACACTATGCCTCTGTAACACTACGCCCCCTGAACACTATACCTCTGTAACACTACGCCCCCTGAACACTATGCCTCTGTATCACTACGCCCCCTGAACACTATGCCTCTGTAACACTACGCCCCCTGAACACTATGCCTCTGTAGCACTACGCCCCCTGAACACTATGCCTCTGTAGCACTACGCCCCCTGAACACTATGCCTCTGTAGCACTACGCCCCCTGAACACTATGCCTCTGTAACACTACGCCCCCTGAACACTATGCCTCTGTAGCACTACGCCCCCTGAACACTATGCCTCTGTAACACTAGGCCCCCTGAACACTATGCCTCTGTAGCACTGCGCCCCCTGAACACTATGCCTCTGTAGCACTACGCCCCCTGAACACTATGCCTCTGTAGCACTACGCCCCCTGAACACTATGCCTCTGTAACACTACGCCCCCTGAAGACTATGCCTCTGTAGCACTACGCCCCCTGAACACTATGCCTCTGTAACACTACGCCCCCTGAACACTATGCCTCTGTAGCACTACGCCCCCTGAACACTATGCCTCTGTAGCACTACGCCCCCTGAACACTATGCCTCTGTAACACTACGCCCCCTGAACACTATGCCTCTGTAACACTACGCCCCCTGAACACTATGCCTCTGTAACACTACTCCCCCTGAACACTATGCCTCTGTAACACTACGCCCCCTGAACACTATGCCTCTGTAACACTACGCCCCCTGAACACTATGCCTCTGTAACACTACGCCCCCTGAACACTATGCCTCTGTAGCACTACGCCCCCTGAACACTATGCCTCTGTAACACTACGCCCCCTGAACACTATGCCTCTGTAACACTACGCCCCCTGAACACTATGCCTCTGTAGCACTACGCCCCCTGAACACTATGCCTCTGTAACACTACGCCCCCTGAACACTATGCCTCTGTAACACTACGCCCCCTGAACACTATGCCTCTGTAACACTACGCCCCCTGAACACTATGCCTGTGTAGCACTACGCCCCCTGAACACTATGCCTCTGTAACACTACGCCCCCTGAACACTATGCCTCTGTAACACTACGCCCCCTGAACACTATGCCTCTGTAACACTACGCCCCCTGAACACTATGCCTCTGTAACACTACGCCCCCTGAACACTATGCCTCTGTAACGTAACACTACGCCCCTTGAACACTATGCCTCTGTAACACTACGCCCCCTGAACACTATGCCTCTGTAACACTACGCCCCCTGAACACTATGCCTCTGTAACACTACGCCCCCTGAACACTATGCCTCTGTAACACTACGCCCCCTGAACACTATGCCTCTGTAGCACTACGCCCCCTGAACACTATGCCTCTGTAACACTACGCCCCCTGAACACTATGCCTCTGTAGCACTACGCCCCCTGAACACTATGCCTCTGTAACACTACGCCCCCTGAACACTATGCCTCTGTAACACTACGCCCCCTGAACACTATGCCTCTGTAACACTACGCCCCCTGAACACTATGCCTCTGTAGCACTACGCCCCCTGAACACTATGCCTCTGTAACACTACGCCCCCTGAACACTATGCCTCTGTAACACTACGCCCCCTGAACACTATGCCTCTGTAACACTACGCCCCCTGAACACTATGCCTCTGTAACACTACGCCCCCTGAACACTATGCCTCTGTAGCACTACGCCCCCTGAACACTATGCCTCTGTAACACTACGCCCCCTGAACACTATGCCTCTGTAACACTACGCCCCCTGAACACTATGCCTCTGTAACACTACGCCCCCTGAACACTATGCCTCTGTAACACTACGCCCCCTGAACACTATGCCTCTGTAGCACTACGCCCCCTGAACACTATGCCTCTGTAACACTACGCCCCCTGAACACTATGCCTCTGTAGCACTACGCCCCCTGAACACTATGCCTCTGTAACACTAGGCCCCCTGAACACTATGCCTCTGTAGCACTGCGCCCCCTGAACACTATGCCTCTGTAGCACTACGCCCCCTGAACACTATGCCTCTGTAGCACTACGCCCCCTGAACACTATGCCTCTGTAACACTACGCCCCCTGAAGACTATGCCTCTGTAGCACTACGCCCCCTGAACACTATGCCTCTGTAACACTACGCCCCCTGAACACTATGCCTCTGTAGCACTACGCCCCCTGAACACTATGCCTCTGTAGCACTACGCCCCCTGAACACTATGCCTCTGTAACACTACGCCCCCTGAACACTATGCCTCTGTAACACTACGCCCCCTGAACACTATGCCTCTGTAACACTACTCCCCCTGAACACTATGCCTCTGTAACACTACGCCCCCTGAACACTATGCCTCTGTAACACTACGCCCCCTGAACACTATGCCTCTGTAACACTACGCCCCCTGAACACTATGCCTCTGTAGCACTACGCCCCCTGAACACTATGCCTCTGTAACACTACGCCCCCTGAACACTATGCCTCTGTAACACTACGCCCCCTGAACACTATGCCTCTGTAACACTACGCCCCCTGAACACTATGCCTCTGTAGCACTACGCCCCCTGAACACTATGCCTCTGTAACACTACGCCCCCTGAACACTATGCCTCTGTAACACTACGCCCCCTGAACACTATGCCTCTGTAACACTACGCCCCCTGAACACTATGCCTGTGTAGCACTACGCCCCCTGAACACTATGCCTCTGTAACACTACGCCCCCTGAACACTATGCCTCTGTAACACTACGCCCCCTGAACACTATGCCTCTGTAACACTACGCCCCCTGAACACTATGCCTCTGTAACACTACGCCCCCTGAACACTATGCCTCTGTAACGTAACACTACGCCCCTTGAACACTATGCCTCTGTAACACTACGCCCCCTGAACACTATGCCTCTGTAACACTACGCCCCCTGAACACTATGCCTCTGTAACACTACGCCCCCTGAACACTATGCCTCTGTAACACTACGCCCCCTGAACACTATGCCTCTGTAGCACTACGCCCCCTGAACACTATGCCTCTGTAACACTACGCCCCCTGAACACTATGCCTCTGTAACACTACGCCCCCTGAACACTATGCCTCTGTAACACTACGCCCCCTGAACACTATGCCTCTGTAACACTACGCCCCCTGAACACTATGCCTCTGTAGCACTACGCCCCCTGAACACTATGCCTCTGTAGCACTACGCCCCCTGGGCACTATGCCTCTGTAGCACTACGCCCCCTGAACACTATGCCTCTGTAACACTACGCCCCCTGAACACTATGCCTCTGTAGCACTACGCCCCCTGAACACTATGCCTCTGTAACACTAGGCCCCCTGAACACTATGCCTCTGTAGCACTACGCCCCCTGAACACTATGCCTCTGTAGCACTACGCCCCCTGAACACTATGCCTCTGTAGCACTACGCCCCCTGAACACTATGCCTCTGTATCACTACGCCCCCTGAACACTATGCCTCTGTAGCACTACGCCCCCTGAACACTATGCCTCTGTAACACTACGCCCCCTGAACACTATGCCTCTGTAGCACTACGCCCCCTGAACACTATGCCTCTGTAGCACTACGCCCCCTGAACACTATGCCTCTGTAGCACTACGCCCCCTGAACACTATGCCTCTGTAACACTACGCCCCCTGAACACTATGCCTCTGTAACACTACGCCCCCTGAACACTATGCCTGTGTAACACTACGCCCCCTGAACACTATGCCTCTGTAACACTACGCCCCCTGAACACTATGCCTCTGTAACACTACGCCCCCTGAACACTATGCCTCTGTAACACTACGCCCCCTGAACACTATGCCTCTGTAACACTACGCCCCCTGAACACTATGCCTCTGTAACACTACGCCCCCTGAACACTATGCCTCTGTAACACTACGCCCCCTGAACACTATGTCTCTGTAGCACTACGCCCCCTGAACACTATGCCTCTGTAACACTACGCCCCCTGAACACTATGCCTCTGTAACACTACGCCGCCTGAACACTATGCCTCTGTAACACTACGCCCCCTGAACACTATGCCTCTGTAGCACTACGCCCCCTGAACACTATGCCTCTGTAACACTAGGCCCCCTGAACACTATGCCTCTGTAGCACTACGCCCCCTGAACACTATGCCTCTGTAGCACTACGCCCCCTGAACACTATGCCTCTGTAGCACTACGCCCCCTGAACACTATGCCTCTGTAACACTACGCCCCCTGAACACTATGCCTCTGTAGCACTACGCCCCCTGAACACTATGCCTCTGTAGCACTACGCCCCCTGAACACTATGCCTCTGTAGCACTACGCCCCCTGAACACTATGCCTCTGTAGCACTACGCCCCCTGAACACTATGCCTCTGTAGCACTACGCCCCCTGAACACTATGCCTCTGTAGCACTACGCCCCCTGAACACTATGCCTCTGTAACACTACGCCCCCTGAACACTATGCCTCTGTAACACTACGCCCCCTGAACACTATGCCTCTGTAGCACTACGCCCCCTGAACACTATGCCTCTGTAGCACTACGCCCCCTGAACACTATGCCTCTGTAGCACTACGCCCCCTGAACACTATGCCTCTGTAGCACTACGCCCCCTGAACACTATGCCTCTGTAGCACTACGCCCCCTGAACACTATGCCTCTGTAACACTACGCCCCCTGAACACTATGCCTCTGTAACACTACGCCCCCTGAACACTATGCCTCTGTAACACTACGCCCCCTGAACACTATGCCTCTGTAACACTACGCCCCCTGAACACTATGCCTCTGTAACACTACGCCCCCTGAACACTATGCCTCTGTAACACTACGCCCCCTGAACACTATGCCTCTGTAGCACTACGCCCCCTGAACACTATGCCTCTGTAGCACTACGCCCCCTGAACACTATGCCTCTGTAACACTACGCCCCCTGAACACTATGCCTCTGTAACACTACGCCCCCTGAACACTATGCCTCTGTAACACTACGCCCCCTGAACACTATGCCTCTGTAACACTACGCCCCCTGAACACTATGCCTCTGTAACACTACGCCCCCTGAACACTATGCCTCTGTAACACTACGCCCCCTGAACACTATGCCTCTGTAGCACTACGCCCCCTGAACACTATGCCTCTGTAACACTACGCCCCCTGAACACTATGCCTCTGTAACACTACGCCCCCTGAACACTATGCCTCTGTAACACTACGCCCCCTGAACACTATGCCTCTGTAACACTACGCCCCCTGAACACTATGCCTCTGTAACACTACGCCCCCTGAACACTATGCCTCTGTAACACTACGCCCCCTGAACACTATGCCTCTGTAACACTACGCCCCCTGAACACTATGCCTCTGTAGCACTACGCCCCCTGAACACTATGCCTCTGTAACACTACGCCCCCTGAACACTATGCCTCTGTAACACTACGCCCCCTGAACACTATGCCTCTGTAACACTACGCCCCCTGAACACTATGCCTCTGTAACACTACGCCCCCTGAACACTATGCCTCTGTAGCACTACGCCCCCTGAACACTATGCCTCTGTAACACTACGCCCCCTGAACACTATGCCTCTGTAACACTACGCCCCCTGAACACTATGCCTCTGTAGCACTACGCCCCCTGAACACTATGCCTCTGTAGCACTACGCCCCCTGAACACTATGCCTCTGTAGCACTACGCCCCCTGAACACTATGCCTCTGTAACACTACGCCCCCTGAACACTATGCCTCTGTAACACTACGCCCCCTGAACACTATGCCTCTGTAGCACTACGCCTCCTGAACACTATGCCTCTGTAGCACTACGCCCCCTGAACACTATGCCTCTGTAACACTACGCCCCCTGAACACTATGCCTCTGTAACACTACGCCCCCTGAACACTATGCCTCTGTAACACTACGCCCCCTGAACACTATGCCTCTGTAGCACTACGCCCCCTGAACACTATGCCTCTGTAACACTACGCCCCCTGAACACTATGCCTCTGTAGCACTACGCCCCCTGAACACTATGCCACGGGAACACTACACCTCAAACGAGGTGCGAATGCCAAGCCCACAGAACACTACGCTACCGCAACACTATGCCCGCAGAACACATTGCCCACGGAAGAAAACTATGCCCGCTGCACACTAAGCCCTCGTGCACCAGCGGAATGGCAGCCGATGAGACGCAGGCACAACTCACATTAGAGATGCAGATATTCAGGTGCCGAAAGCAGCACAACAACAGCACGCGCCCTTCGATGTACTGCAGGAACGTCACCAGTCTGGACGGCTGTGAGACCAGGCAACATGAGGTCAGGTACCAGTCGCGCCAGAGAGGTAAGGTCACACAGGCCGTGGGACCCTCACCTTCGGCGCAAGCCGAGTCCCAATTCAACCCAACCCCTACCTTTGCTAAGTGGACCTGTGGCCCCCTCTCCCTCCCAGACCCCCGACCCGGCCTCCGGACGCCCGCACCTCAGCAGAGCGCCGGCTGAGCAGCGGCCACGTCAAATACCGGCCAACAGACGTCAGTTGACTGCTCGTCAGATGCCAACCGCTGTTGCCTAACCGCAGCTCTGCCAAGACGTTGGACTACCCCCCCCCCGCCCCAAAACGCCCCCCGACACACACGAAATGACGATGACAATTGGGTGGACCCCACGTGGCCATCTTTGACAATTTCAGTTGTCAGAAAGAAAATGTCATTCACCACCGTCCCTCTTTGAGTTAGACGAGTGCGCATCTGCCGCCTGGGCAGTCTGGCGGCCACAACTTCCCCTGCCCCTGCCCCTGCCCCTGCCCCATGCCCTTGCCCCTGCCCTGCCCAGGGTCCTGCCTGTGCCCCCGGCCCTGCCCCGGCCCCTGTCCCTCGCACTGCTCTCAACAGGACCTTTCGGCGGGTATCGAACTCCCCCATCTCGGCAGCGAGCACGGCCTGCATGGTTTGCCCTGAAGCAACGAACGTCGTGGGACATTGCACCCAGGCGCACCGCAAGTGCGCCGCAGTGGAAGGGGAATTAGCTGTGGGCTACTTAGCACCGCATGAATTGTCCTGAGTTTGGGGTGAAGGAAGTAAGTCAAACGGGCACAATTACGAGGCACAACACTCAAAACAGACGCTGCACCACTCGCCGATTCGCCCCTATAGATGCTCTATGAATACTTCTGTACATGGCGCATTCACAGGTTGGATTTCGGCTCGCCATGAACGCTCCCTTGCCCGTGGTCAGGCCGCTTTGAGCTATGCTCGCCAGGGGTGCACCCCCCATGCATAAAAAAAAAACACTCAAAACAGACAAAAAATGTTTGCGATAACCGCACCCCATTCAAAATTCCACAATAATTACCCAAATTGCGCACCACAGCGCACGCCGCAAGCATCGCAGGATTAGCGTTCCCAGAGCCGCCCTAGCCGTCTTCCGTTCTGTCGGAAGAGTTGAGATTGCATGCGAATCTGCTCCTACAATAATGCAGTGCAGGACAGACACAGCTCCCCAACCCGCCACAGAACAATGTCATGCAAATGGGAGCCCCTACCCCAATTGCAGGGCGACAGTACATACCAATGTATTCATCTGGGTCCTTGGCCATTTGCTGCGACAGCACACAAAGAGCGATGGTGGAGTTCCACTTGAGACAGGAGGGGGGCAGGTGTGGAAGAAGGGATGGGGTGGCAGTATGACGGGGGTAAGACAAGGTCTGGCAGCTACAAAACGGTTCGCACGTGAGCCCCCTCTCTGTGCCCCTGGCGTGCCCCTTTACAAGCCCAGCCCCTGTCAGCCACGGAGACGGTGCGGCGGGGATCCAATCAAATGTTTTGCCCAATGGTATCCAGACACCTAAACCAGGCAGCGAACTTTTCGCGCTGTGGAACAGGACATGGCAAGCCACCTCATCTGTCAGATATCCAAGGACCCGGCCCATACTGCAGGTAGCCACTTGCATCGACCGCCCATTCATCAGAGGCCGGGTTGTGGCACCAAACACCCTCCACAATCAGCAGGTACAATGAACAGAGGCTGCCTTGGCCATTACCATCTCGTTCCCTGCCGCCCAGCGAGACGCAGCATTTGCTACTTGCACACACGCCTACACACACACGCACAAGCGGACGCGCGCACACACACGTTGAGAACCGCGAGACAAGAACAGAGGAAACAAAAGCGGTTGGAGAACCTCCTCGGGAACTGCAGAGCAGTCCTAGACGTCTGTCGGTCTAGTAAAGAGGGCACAGTGCAAGTGCAATGGTTCTTTTAGTTGAAATGTACTGGGCTGTCCCTTCCTTCAGACCTCAACTAATCCACGGAGGAGTTTGTGTTTAATACTGCCCGGGCCATGCAGAGAAAATCAAAGCACACACACACACAGCGCTCTCACAGGCCTTCCCGCACACTGGGCTATTGGGCTACAGGTTCCACCACCAGCGTTCTTGCCTACCTTACCATACCCTCCCAAGCGCGTATCGTGTGTGCGTGGGGGGGGGGGGACCTAATTATGGTGCAACAGGTGTGGGGGTGTGTGAGGGGTTGGTGGGGGCGCATAATGATGGACGGGAGGAGGGCGTGAGTACCCGGTCCCCTGAGGGGAAAATCAACTCAAAAATTGCGTGCGGTGGTTCCCCTGGGTCAGCACCGGATCGAAACCCCAATTCGGAATTCCTTCGCTTGCATATCCCTCTGGCCTCCGATCGCTTGTCCACTCCCACTCTGGCGTGCGCCCCCGCCCCTGCCTCGAGTACAGCACTGCCTCCCAACACATACCGCTCCCTGCGCTTGTGCAATCTGCAGGGCCTTGACGCTGTCATACTCCTGACATCTGAAGCGACTCCGCAGCTGCAGCATCAAGTGGTCCAACAGCTCCCCTGCGTACAGCGGGGGTGGGGGGTCAAGAAGCCAATTGTTGCAGGAGGAGACCCCTGACGACCGTGCGTGGATTATGGCGTCAGATCCAGTCCGCAACGGCGGCTCAGGCAGCCATGGGACGGATCGATTGCAGCATCTCCTACATCCGGTGCCAGAATAATGGTTTTAAGTGACCCAGCAGTTTGTGTTGTGGGGCACAATTGCAGGGCAGCATCCGACTGTTGCTGTGACCATGACTGTGGTTGTGGTGGTAATTGTTTTTTTTTTTTGGACGAAGCCGCAATAGTTCTCCAATAGTTCTGCAGCAGTACGAGTCAATCTCGGGATCTAAGTACACTCTGAGAACATACCATAGCTTCTTCCCCTGTCAAGGACAGGGGTCAAGGTTGACAAAGAAGGAGCAACTTATATTCCTACCTTGAGTATACCTGCAGAGCGACCTGGGGTCGCCAAGACTCTGTTTGGCCCCCACCTTCTCACCTATGACAAGTTTTCTTTGCTCCGGGGATGTGCAGGGTGAGTTTGGTGATGCTCTGGTTCACCCTGTTATCCTCCTAGTGGTACACATCCGTTTGGCTTGTGGCGGTGAGCAGGCTGTGTTGTGTGGCGCTTCCTTGCGCCGTTGCAAGCCCTTTTGGATAAGTGCGTGCCATAGACCCAGGATAAGATACAATAGGTCCACCTCATGCAGCCACTCCTAGTATGTCTTTTCCATATAATGCAGCCACTTACCCACCCTCCTATACCAAATACCGTCACAGTGCCGGTCTCCGAGAACACTTTGGCACCCATTGTTGTGCATGTCATGTGCCTCCTGCATCATTCTCGTGGTTTGGTACTTAATCCTGGGTGCGGACAATTTCTCCATCACTTTTTGATGCCCAATAGTATCCTGAGTGAACTCAAGGTATTTTAGCGCCTTCACCTTGGTATGGTATGAATCCTGGCGTTGTAGAATCTTGTGACACTCCTTGTCATCTTCCTGTGTTGCCGTGGTAGGTGCCTTGACTTTTGCACACTTTTGCTTCCGAGGTTTATACATTACTTGTTGCCGCAACACTTGTGGGGTGGGATTTGGGGTACACACCCTAGGCTTGACCTTACCATACCATGCGCTAACAGACTGACTAGGCTGTGTTTCTTCATTGTCTCTAGGGGGCATGGTGAACTCCTTTCTTATCTGGTAGACAATATGAAACATCATGTATTGGTGATGTGCCACGTGCTCCACGAAGTAGGGTCCATATCCCTGGGGCAGTTGGTCATAGAAAGAACTGGGAACTCTTGGGCACGCGACATGGTGCATGTCTTCCGGGGACACGTTATCGTACCATTGCTCTGCGTATTCAGCCCACGTGCCCCATGATTGCGTCCACGCCTTCCGGAAGGAGGGAGCCCATTTTGGGTATTGAATCGGCCGCTTGTGCACGGTGGTGCCATGCCTGGTATTGCACATGAGGCATTTCACAGCATTATGATCCCATGGCGCGCCACATCCATCCCACCGCTCATTTCCCCATAGCCATTTTACCCATGTCATCCAGCGGGTTCCTTTGAGCGGGAGCCAAGACACCCAGTGCGTTCCAAAAAATAAGTCATAGTGCCCCCTCTCTATGACCCATTTTTTGGCTGGGGTAGGCGCAGGACCCCCGTTGACAGCGATATCACCTGGGTGGGTAGGCGTGTATTCAAGGAGCGGTAGGCGAGTTGGCATTTTGGCCACAGGGTCCACCTCATCGTTACGTTTGATCTCTGTTCGTTCTTCCTTGGTTTTGGCCTTGGCTATATCCCTGTGGCTTGGGACCCACCTGGACCGGAGGGGCTTGTTCTGTGGTTCCTCTTGGATGGTGAGTCGTAAATCCATATCGGAACATTCGCTAACAAAAAAAAAATGGGGAGGATGTAGGGCGTGGTCCACAACTGCTTTGTTGTCGTAAGTCAGTTCCTGATTTGTGCTAGCCAAAGCCGAATTAACCGCAAAACTTTGTAGTTCTGCCCTATATGAGGTTTGTGGCCCAGTCACTGGGGGAATGACCTGCAGTGGACCACAAGTGATGACTCCCCCTACTCTGTATATTGTTATTCCTCCTACTTCCTGGGTTAGTTTACTCCTGTCTCCATACCATATGTCGCCTTCTGCCTGCTTTCCATTGATGTAGCACTGTATTCCTGTATTCCTGCCACCTCCACGGGGGTAAATCTTGGTGGGACTTCTCCGTCCATGGGTGATTGTGGATGTGGTGGTAGTTGTGATTATGCCTGTGGTTGTGGTTGTGGCTGTGGTTGTGGTTGTGGTTGTGGTTGTGGTTGTGGTTGTGGTCGTGGCTGTGGCTGTGGTTGTGGTGGGGGTTGTGACTGTGGTTGTGGTGGGGGTTGTGGTTTCTGGTTGTGGTTGTGTTTGTGGTTGTGGTTGTGGCTGTGGTTGTAGTCGTGGTTGTGGTCGTGGCTGTGGTTGTGGTTGTGGTTGCGGTTGTGGTTGTGGTTGTGGTTTCTGGTTGTGCTTGCGGTTGTCGTTGTGGTTGTGGTTATGGTTGTGCTTGTGGTTACGGTTTTGGTCGTGGTTGTGGTTGTGGTTGTGGTTGTGGTTGTGGTTGTGGTTTCTGGTTGTGGTTGTGGTTGTGGTTGTGGTTGTGGTTGTGGCTGGGGTTGTGATTGTGGTTGTGGCTGGGGTTGTGGTTGTGGTTGTGGTTGTGGTTGTGGTTGTGGTTGTGGTTGTGGTTGTGGTTGTGGTTGCCGTTGCAGTTGTGTGGTTCTGACTGTGGTTAATGCTGTATTTGTGGTCATGCATATGGGGGCTGTCCTTCGACAGGGTTCAATGCATACCCCATTGGACAACTTGATTGTGTGCATCCTGTACGGCTTTGTGCCGCATGTGCATGGCCTCCGACAGCTGCTCTGCCGTGCTCTCTGTCGTCTCCATAGCATGGGACAGTGTTGCGACAAAATGATCCAAATTCGCTTTGTGCCGCTTGAGCTCCCCAAGCGCCTTGGCACGGCTTTGCTCAGCAAGAGCGACCTACGGAAAAGCGCACGCAAAGGCGGAACCCACCAATACCTTGGGTTGGTACCATCAAGTGAAGCAGGAGTGCGTGTGGAGGAGGAGGAGGGGTCCGGTATGCGGGAGGGGGGGGACACCGATGCCACGGAGTCCCCCTTGAAGAAAAGCAGTTGACATCCATTTTCGCGCTTACTTGAGCAGCCTCAGAGGTCTAGGGTCATTGTTGGAAGAAGTGGAAGAAGTTTTGAAGCTGTTTTGTTTTCCATTCATGTTTTGACCCATTTGACTCGATGTGTGTGACAGCCGCCGGACAGGTACATGCATTGAAACAATAAATGAATGAGGATGATGCCACCAGAAGGGGCGAATGCAAATCGGGCTGCCCGCCACAGATTTCCTGCAACTCAGCGACGCAACCCTTTTTCCCTTCAGCCCACTCCCTGCAAACAGCAATGAATCGAACGAAGCCGGAAACAAAGACGTGTGCAACAGATGTGTCCACATTGGGCACGGCGGCCTTGTTCTGTGATATTGTGACGTCTCCTGACGATATGTGCAACGATGCTGCCGGTCCAACACACACACACATACACGCAGAGCAGACAAACAGATACACGCGCGCGCGCGCGTCTTACGCGACAATATAGAATGCTCATTCACGATTCTCCCGTGTGCGCACACACGCACGCACCCCCTACGCGTGCGCATGCACGCACCCACGCACACATGAACACAGGTCCGCAGCCCGCACACCAGCTGCATATCCTGACAGACTTCATTGAACCCTTTGGATGTCGGCCTCCTCAGCAACTCCTGAAGAATGTCCTGGGGCAGCAACAGCCGCTGCCCCGCGTGCTGCCGCGCCTTGTGCATGTTCTGCAGCGCCGCAAGGGCATCCCACTTCTGCCCCTGGGCCACGTCCCGGTGAGTGACCCCGAACGGCGTTCCCGTGCTCAGAGTGTGGGACTTGGGGGTGTGAGAGGAAGGGGTGCGGGCGGCCGACGCCGGGGAGGGCCGGGACTGAGAGGGCGTCCGGGACCGGGAGGCCGGGGTCCGGGTCTGGGAGGGCGGGGTCCGCGGGGGAGAGCGCTGGCGGGCCATGGGGCTGCTGACGGGCTCGGCCGGGTCGTTGCGGGGGTCCGCGATCGGCGCGGCCGCCGACACGTAGACGACGGGCGCGGCGCCGGCGATGTCCAGGGCCACCGGGTCGGGGCCGGCGCCATCGCCGGCCGTGAACTCCGGCAGGCAGTCCCCGACCAGCGGCGTGAGGGGGGGCCGGAGGGGCGCGGTCCCGGCGGGCGGCCGGAGGTGAGTGGGGGACGTGGACGAGAACCGCCCGGACCTGACGAAGCGGAAGGAGCACGGGGCAATCTCGCCGCAGCGACGCGGGACGACAGCAGAGGGCAGCCTTCTGCAACGGTCGGTCGTCCAGAGCAGGACTTTCCAGGACCTTTCAGAACAGAGACGGAACCCGTCACATTACTTTCGAAAAGTGGTCCCACTGAGACTCCCGGAGGGCGCGAAGGAAAAACTGCCATTCATCATACGCCCCCCCCTTTATCCAAACGCCAAAGTTCCAAAAAGTTGCGGAACACCTCGCGTTGTTTGGACAAAACCGCTGCCTACGGCGCTCAGAAGACACACGCTGTGAAAGGAAATGGAACATCATTGACGTCGAGACCTTCATGTCTGTGGAGGCCCGTGCAAATGTCGCTTTCTGAAATAGGCAGCACACCAACGGGCACAACGTTCATGAAACACGACCATCCCCAGCCCCAAACTCACAGACCCCAACCAGACATTCCCCCAGAACCAGAAAATGGAACCACCAAGTTCAACGGCTCCAGAGATTCCGGAAACAACACCTCCTTTGGACATGGGCGTTGTTTGCGCAAGGCCATGACGTCAGGTTTTCAAACACGCAGCATCATTCTGACCTCATGCCCGACTCAAGGCGGGAAGAAAATTGCTCTGCGGGGGGGGGGGGGGACACGGAAGCCCATTTTCCCAACCCCCCCCCTCTTTGGCCGCCGTGACGGGAGGGGGGGTTCAGGGCGGGGGTGCCCGACCTGCCGTGCCAGGGCGGGGGGGGTCAACCCAACATCTATGGCTCAAAATGATACCCATGTCGCGCTGATCATTTTGACTACTCAAATGTGGGGGGGGGGGATTATGGGTGGAAAAAACTCTTTCGGGCCAAAATTTGTGTTCCTGCGCCTTTGGCGCCAACATCCGTTCTTACACAAAACAAAGGGCCCGACACGGAACCCCATTTCTCCAACCCCCCCTCCTTCGGCGGGCGTCCATGTCAACCCCCCCCCCCCCCCCGCCGCAGAGCAATTTTCAGGCCGCCCAATCGGTCCGACATCGCTCAAGTGTTCCACATCCACCGGCGTGTCTTGCCTGGCTGCTCTCGCAGCGCAAAACCAGATCTGCACCGAATGTTGCCTTGAGACCACCGCTCGTCTACGGCCAGGGAATCCTTGTTTCTTGGGCAATCGGGGTCAGCTCATCCCCCTCCCGTGGGTTCCCTCTTTGCGCAGGTGTGGGGGGGGGGGGGGGTACATCATCCCGCGACAACTGCAACAACCGTCAACTGGTCATCGATGCCGGCGGTTGGCGGTTGAGCATAGGCGGTAGGGGGGGCAACCTCGTCGTTTTACCACACGGACCTGACCAGGCACGCGTGGCTCCGTTCGCCGTTTTCAAGCGTGTTGGGCTGTTGTTCTCGTCACCCCCCAACCCCCCCCGAAATATTAGAGGGGGAGGGGGGGGGGGGTCTGGGACCCAAAGAATTGTGTACCAATAATGGCCCAACCAGATTTTCCCAATGGTAAAGTCCGCTTTTTCCCACGATGGTCACTTGGTCTGGGGAGGGGGGGTCCGGGGGGTACCCCCCTCCTCCTGCGGTGTGCGGCCATTCTAATACTTCCCTGCCCCACCCCCCCCCACTCCCTGCGAGACCCATACCTTCCATACCCTCGCCGTCCATAATCCCTGTCCCTATGGTGGGGGAGGGGAGGTGTCTGGATCCCCACGGACGGTCCTGGTTCTGCGTTCTGCCGAGCGAAACGAGAAATACGATGCACTTTGATTGCACACGGCGCAGAAGTACGAGAGAACGAGCCTCCACGCCACACCCCACTCCCCAACAAACGCGGCTCCAAGAGCCAGTTCCGGGCGGGAAGAATTCTTGCCGCAACGAACTTTATTTGGAGAGAAAAGGGGCTTCGGTCGTAAAACGCCCTTAAAACCCCCTCCTCCAGAGCATTTAAAACGGGGGTTGGGTAGCAAACCGGGGCATCGGGTAATCCAATCCCCTGCCTCCCCCAACAAAAGCCCCCCCGGATCCCCATGGCACTTGGGGCTGGAGGGGGGGAAGTACTAAAAGGGGCGGAAGGGGGGCCTGGGACCCAAAAGTTTGTGTACCAAAAATGCCCCAAACCCGATTTTCCCTTTCGTAAACTTCGGTTTTCCCACGATGGTCACTTTGGTCTGGGGGGGGCTGGGGGCGCGCGCGACGGCATCGGCCCCCTTACCCACACCGCAGTGCGTGTCTACCCCCGCCGCTACCCTCCGGGGTACCACTGCCGCAGCGCTGACCTGTCAGGCACCGCCCCCTGCTCCGCCGCCCGTTGGGCCGCGGCGTGTCTCAGGGAAAGCGAGGCCGCAGAGCTGGCGGTCCATCGCCAGGGCTCGAGGCCGTCCGGAAGCTCCGAGTCCCAACGATCGTTGGGGGGCCCGGCGGCGCGGGGCGCCGGGGTGTCTGCCTGGGTGACTTGGGTCGAGCACTCGGAGAGCAGCTCCGAGGGCTGGACGCCGAAGGAGATGGTCGTGTACGCCCGCTCGGCGCCGACGGTGTCGCGGCGTACCCGCAGCTTCCCCTGGCGAGAGACGCGACGGAGTGGCCGGTGTCCAGTGGACGCCCGCTGTCACACGAGGCAGCACGACGCACGGAGCGGGGCGGCGGGGGATCATTGGGACCGGTGACGCAGTCCACGTCGGGCCCACCCCACAGAGCTGTCCGTAAGGGGGGGGGGGGGGGAAGAGGGTTCGTAGCGCCAATGGAAACGAACGTTCACGGGGACGGTCCCTGCTTCATGGTCAAGACATGGTCAAGACACAAACCACAAAAGCATTGTTGAAAAATGGTTGGCGATCGGCGGCGGTTGGCGGTGGCTGGCGGTTGGCAGTTAGTTGTTGGCGGCGGTTGGCAACATACCTGATGCTAGCGTCCCCCAAATTTGAAACGGACGCAAACGGACGCACCCCAAAACCAAAACGGAAGCAAGCGGACGCTCCCCAAACATAACCCTACCCCTACACAATATCCAACCACACGTAAAACCAGGTTCCACCCTGTGTACCTGCCAGACTCAAAGTTGCTGAAATTCCCCAATTGCCCTGGATTTGAATCAGGGATGTTACACTTGCAGGTAAACCATTCTACCACTGGAGTACTGACCAGATCTGACAATACATTCCTTAGGGCCGGGATACGTATTTTGGTTCAAAACAATTTACCCAAAAAATCCCAACCCCCTCCTTTTGCCCCCTCCTTCGGCCTGTAACCACCTTTGTGCTTACATTTCCTATTATCCGTCCACCATCGGCGGGGGTGTCATGCCAGTCCACAACACTCTTTGTTGCGGGCAATTGTTTTAGCAACGGGTCATGTAATGCAAACATGAACGCAAAACGGACGCAAACAGACGCACCCCAAAACTAAACCGGACGCAAACGGACGCTCTCCCAAATCAAAACGGACGCACACGGACGGGTATCCAGATCAAAACGGACGCTAGCATCCGGTGTGGTTGGCAGTTGGCGCACCAGTCGGAGTCAGAGTCAGAGTCAGAGGCTCTAGCTCCTGGGCTTCAGGTGATTTCTGAAGTGGCCTGGCCATGGCCCTGTGCCTGCACTGTCGGTAAGTATGCGGGACATAATGTTTTGGAGATGACTGGGGGGCAATCAACGGCGGTTGGAGAGGCAACCGACGACGTGTTGAACAAAGCCAGGGCGGTCTTTTGCTTACAGACTGCCCCTCCCCTGGAAGGAGCGGAAGAGGACCGAGGCAGGTCGGCGGCGGCGGGGGGGGGGGGGGGGGGCTTTGTGCAGCTTGCCCCTCGCCGTGTGCTGCGTGCCTACTGCCACTTGCCGCTTGAAGCTTGCGTCTAGAGCACAATACCTTGTCCCACTTCACCTCCATATCTCTGCTCCGTTAGCGCAGTCCAATCACATTTTGGGTGAGGCGTCGCATGTAGCGGCCATGCAGCCACCACCGTCACAAACCGGGCATTGGTGCACCTGCGAGGAGAGCAACACAGGGGCCTTCTGTGGAACAGGCGAGTAAACGACCATGCATCCATGCAGGAGAGACCATGGCAGGCACCCACAAATATGCATGACCACGAATACAACCTCAACAATCATCACAATCACACCACAACCACACCACGATCACACCCAACATCACAAGAAAGCCACAAGGAAAAAAAAAACGCAACCACAACCACAGCTGTAACCACAACCACAGAGAAGTGCCGGCACAATTGGCAGCGGATTGGCTGAGTTCGTAGGTTTTGCGACGATGCCCCAGCGGTCAAATCGGATTCTGGTTTTGATTCGACTTCCCTGCCGCAACATGCACTGCACAATACGATACAATCATTGCGACGGCCGTGTACTACCTCCTCAAAAAAAAAAAACAGAAAAGCTCTAAGCAAGGATCAAAACATAAATTTCTTGCGAAACTTTGGGTTTGGTTTGTTGGTGTTGTCGTCTTGTGGAGACAGTCCTCTGCTTTGCAATACAGCATGCAGGTGGCCCATGAGCGTTTGCCCGGCGCACTACTTGTGTACCAAGTATCCTGACTTTAGCCCCAGCTCTACCCTGCCTAGAGAAGCCCCCACGCAGACTAGAATCAAACACACACCCTTCCATATCGAGCACATTACATAGGGGGAATCCTTGCACTGCGCGCGCACTGCGCGCTACTTTTAGACTATGTTCCCCCCGATGAGCCCTCAGACACACCCCTTGGAAACGCCCTTAAAATTAGGTGACAAACTACATTCCCTTCACATAACACACATCATGCACAACTGGAAAAGCCATGAACAGCGGGGGAATCCTTGCACTGCGCGCGCACTGCGCGCTACTTTTAGACTATGTTCTCCCCGAAGAGCCCCTCGGCACGCCCCTTGGAAACACCCTTAGAATTAGGCGATCCAAACTGGACTGGAGGGGACCTTGAGGGGGACCTTCCCGGTTCTTGTGGCATGGTGAAGGACCAGGGGCCTTTGGGGGGGAACTTGATTGTGTGTTGGGCAGCGAAGATGAAGGGCATTCAGGTGGCAAGTCTGAACTTGGAAGGGCAAAGGATGGACTCCATCTTGCATTGCCGATTCACTACTCTCAACCCATCTTGGTAGTATTCCAAGTGGAGGACTCCGTCTTCAGCCGTCCCAACCACCGTGGCAGGAGGTTGCACGCCATTGGAGCGGGTGTAGAACACCTTATCCCCAATACTGAGATCCATGGAGAAAATGGGCCTGAGAAATGAGGAGGGAAGTATGATGTCCTGTAGCAGGCGCCCTCAAAGTGTATCACCATATCAATCAACCGAGAAAAAGAGTAGATGTGGTGGAAATGGGCAAAAAATGTGTGCAAAAAAGTAGAACTGGGTGAAACATGGTGAACATCCGAAAATGCCAGATCCCCAATGCATCAAAATCTACTACCAAACAACAATGATGCCCAAAGTACCACAAAGTATGGGTTTCTACTACGGCCACACGCCCAAATAGTTGCACTGCGCGCGCACTGCGCTTAAGGCGCCCCTAGGGCATTGGTCGCCACCGTCAACAACACACAAATGTCTTTTTGTTCCATTGTCAACGAAGTACAAATTGATAATACACAACTTGTGTGCACAACATGACACAGCTGCAGAATTAAAGAAATGTCACATTGTCACACGTGTGTGTGTCATTGCAATCCGTACAATATTGCAGTTCACACTTGTTACACATGGACATCTTTTCAGGGTCAGACTTGGTGCAACAAACGGCACACACATCCCCATCATCACCCACAACATCCTCATCATCATTGTCCTCTTGTGTAGGTGCAATCCATACATGTGCAGGTACGTGTTCCCACGGACCATATGGTGGGTACCGTACTTGTCTTCGAATCAAAAATTGTTGCAAATGCAAGAGTATACACACGCACTCATGCAACTCGGTACCGGATCCCCTCCATATGTTCCTTACGATGTGGGATTCCTTGTGATCCTCTAACCACTTTGTGATTGTCCCCCATTGGTCAGCTGTGAGGTTGATGGTAACATCTTTTGCTGCTTGTCGCCGTGCCTTGTCCGCTTCACGAGCACGGGACGAGTATTGGCTGGCCCGTTTGCCAGCGGGGACTCTTACCGAAGGGGGCGCTTCCACATCATCGTTGTGCTAGTCTTCGATTGGAGGGGACCTTGAGGGGGACCTTACACGTTCTTGTGGCGGTGGTGAAAGACTTGGGGCCTTGGGGGTGGGGGGAACTTGGTTGTGTGTTAGGCGGCGGAGAGGGAGGGCAATGAGGTGGCGAATCGGAACTTGGGATGGCAAAGGAGATGGAATCCTAAGAAGTGTGTGGTGCATTGCCTCACCTCATGCTTGCTGTTGATGTCGAGGTCGAGCAGGGATTCTTGTTCTACATCACACTCCCAAGCCCCATCGGACCGGAAATCGTTAAGATTTGCCACCCCTCCCCCCGTGTCTAATGAACAATCTTGTCCTTAAAAACATTGGTCCGAACAGGAGCGTTCGTTGGACACACTGTTCGGTGTGCGCAACAATATTGTGAAACGGTGGAAACACATCCCTAGGCACAAGTTACCCAACCCATTCGAAGCACAATGTGATGGAGGCCTCCAATTAGTTGAAGCCCTTGTTGTGGTCCCGCTTCATGCGGAAAAGTTGAACATGCTCCCCGGGCTTGGGGCCTCTCTTGTTCTTGGCATGGGCAAAAGTGGTGGTACCGCTTGTATAGTACCTCTCAGCCAGGTGCAAGCAGAGTATCAGTCATGCAGGGCAATAGAGGTCCTGTAGTAGAGGGACACCATTCCCTCACAACCTGCTTTTCAAATTTTCCCCACCGTTGCTGTAAGATACATCACAACAGCCCCTCATTTCCCCAAACCTTAGCCTCAAACCGCGGAGCACAGGCGCCTCGATCTGAACTCCTTGTAGCTATACCGATGATGCTATGATGGAGAATGGATTGCAGAAGGATTCGAACAGAAGCATCCCCCCCACCCCCGGCTGTGTCCAACGAACACTGTGTCCAACGAACACTTCCGTTCGGACCGTATTTTCTGAGGACCTAATTAATTAGGTACTTGATTAGGTACCGGGCTCCACCTGTACTCTGCTCCATCTACTATCCATGTTCTGCTGTCACCGTCTGCAAGGGAGGGGGGACAGCACTGGTTCCATGTGCCCAGGCTGAGGTTGCATGGCACTCTGTGCACTCTGAACAACAACAATTTGATGCTTTTCGCAGGGTTCATGCAAGTGTTGCAGCCCGATGCCATCAAAGACAACACAATGTCACCGTCAGCATTCAGTATTTTACGAACAGTGTCTGCATGGTACATTCCATACTTCTTGCATTCCTTGCCATACCACTTGTCTTACGGCGCCATGAAGACAGCGGCAATGTTTATGGGCTTCCAATAGCCTGACCACCATCCCCGATGGCTGATGGTCCAACTGAGGCACGCCGCAAAGCACCACCTCTCTTCCATGCACTGACACCTGACGCCCGTTTGCCCTCCTCGGCTCGACGTCCTCTGGCTGCGAGTCCACTGCACATGGGGAAGGGGGCTACCGTGTCCTACAAGCAATGCCCGGTGTCTTTTGCACCCCCCCCTATAGCCCAAGCTGCAGAAAAATCCCAAATTCATACGGTCCCTGCGCCTGCTGTAGCTTAGCCATAGACTGACGATGGCCGTCACCCCCGGTATCCCACGGGCAGGAACTCATTGTTCAGACATCCAGCAAACGCGGCGGAGCCGCGGCCAGGAAATTGTCCATACGCGGCGGAGCCGCGCCCAGGTGTCCGACAAGGCGGCGAAGCCGCCCTGCCGTGGCTTAGACAAGGCCGTATCTTGCACGTACCACATAGAAATGGGAACTGCTGCCCTGGTCACGATAGGGCCCAAGGCCCCTCAAATGAACATTTGTGGGCACCGTTGGGCAAACAAAAACAACTCAAATGCCCCTCAGCCCACGAAAGTGACACTTCAACCCCAAACCCTCGGTGGCAGCAAAAGTAGTGCTGAATTAAAGTAGGCCCCAAATGAATACGGTACCTACGGCCGCTGTAGCTTGGCCATAGATCGACGATGGCCGTCACCCCTCCAGAATCACTCTGGCATCCACAACAGTACTTCATGTCTCAACACGCCGAAGCCGCGACACACATTGTCCGTATGGCTCAGCTGACGTTTGGACGGGGTGGTGGGGGGGTAGAACTGCTCTGATCCCTCGGGCACCGGGCTGTGAACCAAAGGCAGCTGGGTTCGCTCCCACGACTGATGACATGCCAGCAGAGCTGCTTAGCCACTCGGACATCCAGCTCTCTTGCAAAGCAGGGCACCACCCGGCTTTCCAACGGAGGAGGCGCCCTCTTGATGCCCTCGAGGTGTGCGCGCCGGAGGGTCATAGTAGTTGAGGTCCGAATGGCGAAGTGTGCAGCACCGGGGGGTCACAGGGGGCGTTGTTGTACGGTGCACACGCGGCGCACGTTTACCCAGAGCTTACCCGGTGGAGCGGCCCTCACAGAAACACACGAGCACGCCACATGTACACAACCAAAACCGCTTGGAAATCGCATTGTCTCCCCCTTGATCTCCTGCGTACACGAAACTATAAAAACAAGAAGTGCGCACGGGGAGTTCAGGCAGCCCCCCCATAGCAGAGAGGTCTGAGTGGTGAGATGTGCAGCAGGAGGATGGTGTTGTGTGGGATGGCTGCCAAAGAGCCCTCACGACGCATCAAGCACCAAAACTCAAACCCCCATCACAGCCCTTGCAATGTGCCCATGGGCTGTACATACACAATTGTTTTGAAGACATTGAAGACATAGGGGTGCCTATGGTATTCAACAGCTTGATTGCAGGGGTGGGGGGGGGGGGTCATAAACCTGTTGGTAATTTCTGTCTTTGTTCCCATGGTCGCTGAGCAAGTGTTGAAGACCAAGACCAAGAAAAAGACGTACCCCACGTATAGAGCACCAGCGGTACGTGTCAACATACAACATTCAACATGCAGACAGTCATGCGCACTTGCCGAGACCTATGGACAACAAACGTGGGTTTAAGGCTCAGGGGACCCCCGCCGCCACCGGAGGTTCCCGCTGGCGGCAGACCGAAGGGCACCTCGAGAAAGATTGCAAAAAAGCGGTTGCTGGCGGTTGGGAAAAGCGGTTGGGGAGCAACGTCCACGGGGTCATCGGGCAGACGGGGGCGGTTGCGGCGGGACTGACGGTAGCGTGACCGGCGGGTCATCGAAGACAGCCCTGCTGACTGACGCTGAGGAACACTTTTAAGGATCGAGGATTCACCAGGAATCCGGCATCAATGATCGTTGTTCAGGGCCGTCACATGGATGCAGGTCCGAGGCCACTGACCCCCCCCCCGTGCCCAAGAGCGATCAATGATTTGCCGTGTGACCAGCGGGTGGTCCATGACCCACCCCACGTAAGCACAAGCATCAATTCCACTGCAACGGTATTGATGTGATTCGGGGAGGTACAGCGCATTGGTGTTGGTATGGTACATCCCCACGTGGGGGGGGGGGGGGGCTTTCGGCGCGATGTGCCCCTTCCCTCCTCACAGTCAAAAACAGCATCGAAATGGGCAAAAACCACCCAATTGCCTTTGGGGTGAAGTGACAGTACCCCGTCAAGGTTTCGAGTGCGCTTCTATTGCTGCCAGCAGTAGTGGATGTTGGGTCCCATTTCCCCAGTTTTGTCCCGACAATTGCAAGATGGCCTTTAGGGGGCGTTTTCGCACAGCGCGGGCACAGCGCGCGCACAGCGCGGGCACAGCGCCAATTATTACGGTGATTATCCAGGTAACAACCCTGAAAACCACCCACCTGCGGAATCATGCACAATCAATTCAAAACTCAAAAATTCAAACATCTGATGCTTGCCATGGGTCCCAGGGACCTAAATTCTGCCCCCTATAGCCCCGTCCACTGCAGCAGCCATTGAATGACGTCCTTTCAATCTTCTGAACTTACCGAACTCCCGGTGGTGGAGAACAGCCAACTTTTCGCACAGCGCGCGCACAGCGCACGGTACGCCCCCTTACTACCCCCCCCCCCCCCCATCTGACAATATTGGACAAGCAAACACCACTACCCACGGGGGGGGGGGGTACAGTGCCAGGCAGCGTACGAAGCGGTCGATCCGGAGGAGAGGTCAGGAGGTCGGGGTCCAGAGATGACGTCCCGTCGGTCGTCAGGGCCTGGGCCTTCGGGGGGTCTCCGCAGACTTGGGGGGCGGGAGCCCCGTGAAGGGGCGTTCCAGGGCTGTCCTGGGCCCCAACACCCGCGGAGGGGCCTAGGGGCCGCAGCTCATATCCGTGCCTCATCCGCGTCCCCGCGTGCCTGACCACCGTCGCAAGGGCGTGCTCGGCCTCGGGCCCGGGCCACGAACGGTGCAGTCCGACCGCGCAGGTCCGCTATGATGCCGCAGTGCGCAGCGTCGTGCGCCGCCTGCGCGCCTCGGCTGTACCCCTCGTTCTCTCGGGCCTCGGAGACGAAGGGGAAGAGGGGGGGGGGGATTCTCTGGGACTTTGTTTTTGTTTGGGAGGGGGGGGGCGCATTTGAATGCCCCATTCCACTCGGTGCATTCTGACGACACCTGCACAAAAACCAAAACTGTTGACCCCTCACCACAAGAGAAAAAACACAGGAATTCAGGCGGACGCATGTGTGGGCCTTCCAAACGAGCCGTAATATTGTTGTCGGCCCCACTGCGTGGGCGAAGACACTGCGGCTGTGCAGGGGCATGAGTGTGGGGGTCTGGAGGGGGGGGTCAGGGTCGGGGTCAGGGTCCCCGCTGGAGCGCCCCCCGTGGGCTCAGTGAGCAGTTGCAGTTCAGAGTCCTGCCAGTTTTCGGGGTCAGGCAGGGGCGGCAGGCAATCAGGGGAGTGAATGCCGTGCTGCGGTCAGTGGCTCCAGGGCGTGCAAGACGGGGCACTACGCAGCACAGGGTTCGTGCACCGCAGCTGGCGGGCCCGGAAAGCCTGTGAGCGCGGACATCGGCACCCTCCACAACCGTCCACGGCAGAGGGCGGTTAACCCGGCGAGAACTCGGTTGACTGGGCAAAAAGTCGGTTGACTAGGCAAAAAGTCGGTTGACTGGGCAAAAAGGCAGTTGGGTGGTGACGACATCTTGGAGTGAAGAGGAAAAAAGAAGCAGCAACTCGTGTCATCCAAAAAACGCCCTGGCTGCAGGACCACCCGCGATAAAAAGCCTCACCCCAGTGTCGCACGGTGCACCCGCCAACTGACAGCGTGACAGGGCAAGTGAGCAGGGGCCATTGGCCACTCCCGAACACCACGTCCCATGACCTGATAACAAGCAGCATTCAAGGGACAGCAGTGGGCAGCAGTCGGTGCTTGACACGCAGAATCTTGGCCACGAATTGCTGGCAGTTGGTTGGCCCTCAACCGTCGCCGGGTGGCCAGTGGCCGCCGGTCCAGAGGGGCCCAAGGGCCGTCCTCAGTAAAAGCAAAACCTGGATCTTTGTTTTTTTTTCAACTCATGACGGAAGTTCCCCCAAGTGTCCGCCGAGCGTTCACGAAGTAGGTCAAGGGTCAGCGACAGGCCCGGGGTTGGGTGAAGGCCAGGGTGCCCCATCCTCTTCCCTGTCCGGGTACGGCGGGGGGGCGGGGGGGGGGCGAGTCCTACGCCTTGCCCCTCCCCTGTCTCGCCGTAGAACGGGTACGCACGCCCTCACGGACCATCCAGGGTGGCCACCACCAAAAAGCTGAGGGGCAGCCCTCCCTGGCTGACAATGGCCCTGTTCAGGGATGGGCTCCAGGCAGACTTGCCACTAGCGTCTGCCAGCTCAGACATGATCAGATGGGGCAGGGTCCTACCGAGCCACACGCTGGACGCAGCACGTTCCTACTGAGTTCTGGTGGTGCAGGGGGAGGGTATTACTGAGTGGCCTTTGGTACGGGGCCAATTGCTACCAGTTTCCCTGCCAGACGCCAGTGGCATGTCTGGCTCCAGGCCCCCACGGCGCCACCTCAGCGGACGGATGCATAAGACCGCAGCTGCGTCACTTCGACATTGCGCGTGAGTTGCTCGTGGATCTGGTCCATGATCTCGACGTCGATGTCGTTGAATTTCAAGGTCAATTTCTGGATGCGGTTGTTCAGTTTGATGGCGTCCAACAGGGACTCACCCCCGGGGTCGTTCAGGTCATTCATTTGAAGATGAAGGTGCGTCAGGGTGCTGTTCTGCTTCAGAGCCTCTGCAAGTGCCCACGCCCCATCGCTGCCGATCCCGTTGCCGTTCAAGTGCAGTGCCGTGCAGGTGCGGTTTGTCTTGAGCTCCTCAGCAAGTGCCTCGGCACCAGCAGCTCCCAAATTCTGATAACAAAGCCCGACTCTTGCGTCGCCCTTGCGAAGCATGTCCACTGCGTCTTCAGGTTCCATATCGGCACCAAGAAACGAGAAAGAAAAACGCTGACAGCAGCAGATGGGGAATTGTCGTTCTTGTACTGTGTGTGCATTCCCCAGACAGCATTCCCATACAGCCCATATTATGTGACAACAAGCTATGTGGGGGAGGCCTGTCCGGCACAGTGGATACTTATGGAGTCAGAGCATCTGAGGGTTTTTGTTTTTGCTTTTGCTTTTTGTTTTTGTTTTGTTTTTGAGGGGATGGTGCGAATGAATCTTTGCCCCATATTCAGAAAAACAGAAAAGATCTGCAAACTGCTTCCACTGGAAAAAGAAAAAAGGCAGTATGCAGGAATGCGGTTCAGGATGGTCACCATGTTGTTGTTGTCACCATCACTTGTTGGTCCGACCAGCAAGACAATGTACGCAATCAAAATTTTGTGAATACAAGGACGAGTCGAGGCAAATCACTCAGTTTTTCCAGGTGCTCGAAGTGCCTCTCCGGAGCTTGTCGCTCAGATTCTGTAGAGATTTCGAATATTCCCTCTGATGATAGTTCACACTACAGTCTTGTCTGGCAGAGGTGTTTGCAACCGAGGCTATGGAGGGCATCCCCCGCCCGGTGCGCGCTTGGCGTGCACACAGTGCGTTAGGCCGATGCGGTAGGTTTTTCTTGTGTCAAGATCGGAATTCAACAATCAGGCCTGTGTTCTATGATGCATTTCATACCACAGGTCAAAATATGATGAACGTGGAAAGAAAATCGCATCCCATAGAACATGTGATTTGGGTTGAGTTAATTTCTGTTTGGCTATGCACAGTGGTTTCCAGGCATTTGGGTATTGGGTGGGTGTTGCGGTGTGTGCCTGCGCGCCCAATTCAATACTGCTGCCAGCGAACGACCTCAGTCTTGTTTTGCTTGTCATTCCTGCACACATTGTACCGGCACAACAGGAGCGTGGCTTGGGGCATCGGGTTGTGTGGTGCTTTGATAAGGGGTAAACGACTCCCATACCACGAACGTATTTGAAAGTCAGGAAAACGGTCTTTCCATTGGATTTTGGGTTCGTCCGCCCTGCCACCCCCCTCCCCCATGTCGTTGGCCCAGGCCATAATTCTTACTTCTGAGGGGGCGTTTCTGCACAGCAAGCGCACAGCACGGGCACAGCACCCAACAGTACATTGGCTTTCCCGTGAACACTCTGAAAACCACCCAAGCTACGTCCACGGGGCAAAAACAGCAGATTCAGACAGCAATCTTTTTTCAGTGCGCACCATACTTTGTTTGGTTTTAAGTCATTGTCTGAAGTTTTGGACTGAGTAAGAATCTGAGCCGTCCTGCGTATGGGAACACTTACTGCGGTCACCTTGGGCATTGGGGAAAGGGGGTCCAAAATAGCCTACTTTTTGCACAGCGCACGCTGAGCGCGCCGCGAACCCCCTGAAGGTGGGAACCATGAAGCAGCGGATTCTTAGCTACCGAAGATGGGGGCTAGGATGGGGGCTAGGAGGGCATGATTCTCTGTTCCAGGGGGGGAGAGGCAACGACATGCCCATGGGGAGGGCAAGAACTCGAAATACTATCAAATTTTTCACTACAATTTGGGGGGTCCCCAACGCCTCAGAGCGGGGAACAAAATCAGAAGTTGGCCCACAAGTGGGCGGATTGGCTACATCACCCCTGCTGTATGCGGGATCACAACGCTTCACAGCGGGGGAGGCGGATTGGCCACAATACCCCTGCCGTCCCGGACTCTTCAGATTGGGTGACAAAATCACATACTTTGACCGAGACCGCGCGCCTCGTTAAACGACGCGCGGGGGGGGGGGGGGGGCTTGGTGCTAACGAGGCGGGGGGGGGGGGGGGGCAGAAGTGGACCCACATGTGGCCGGATTGGCTACTTCACTCCTACCATCTGGGGGGTCCCCAATGCATTCAAGCGGGGGACTAACTCAGCAGTGGCCAACAGGTGGGAAGATTAGCTACATCAACCTTGCCGTCCGGGCAGTCTCCGACGCTTCGCATCAGGGGGACAAAATCAGAAGTGGCCCACAAGTGAGTGGGTTGGCTACATCACCCCTGCTGTCTAGGCTATCCCCAATGCTTCAGAGCGGCAGACAAGCTGGCCAACAAGATTCACTACATCACCGATGCCGTCCACAGGGATACCAACGCTTCAAAGCGGGAGACAAAATCATAGGTGGCCTAGATTTGGGCGGATTGGCTACATCTCCCCTGCCATGTGGCGCTGGGACTCAACAATAAAAACACACACACACACACACCCACACACACATTTATAGACATTTTTGACATACTCACATGACACTTTACTACCCCAAAGACTTCCTTCACATAACTGGGCCACCCCCACACAGCCCACGCACCCGCTGCTACTCACTACACCTCTGCACCCACTCACCCAATGGTCACTGGCCTGCAATAACGCCGTCTGATTCAGGCATTGGTCTGAGCAAAGGAATACGTCCTCTGTTGCCTCTCAAAGCACTTCGCTCTGGCTTTTCGGATGGCGAAGAGGCTCTGGCCCAGGGGCATAGGGCCCATCAAATCGGGTGTCCCCAGGGGTCCGCAAGACAAAAACGCTGGGAATCGTAGTCCGCCAGGAGAATGAGTGCGGGGTGACGGATGGTGGTTCGATACAACGAAGGAACGACCAGGAGCTGGGCCTCCCGATACACCCCCTCTGCATTCACATAGGCAAAGGGCTCTCGTACTTGCGCCGCACGGGCACCACGTGCGTCTTTGGAGGTGGTCGTCCAGGGAACGGCCGGATTATTGCCCAGGATTTTCTTCGACACTCGCGGCAGCTCCCACAGGGCAGATACCGGTGGTCAACCACCACAACGTGCTGATCATTCTGAGGCACACCCCACGGGGGGGGGGGGGGGCTTCCAATTACCCTCTGTGTCGCTTCGCTACCTGATGCCCAAGGCACCACCCGGGCCTCGTGCTTCACTTCCACTTCGCGACATTCAGCTGCACCTCCGCTCGGAAGCCGGGATTTCCCCGTGGAACAAGAGCCCCTGCGAGGAGGAGGAGGGGCAGAGGGGGATGGCGGGGCGCGGAACAGCTCGGCCCACCTCGTCTGCGTAGACGGCGAGGCCGTGCGGCGTGGTAGCCAAACGATATACTCTGGTCTGAATCTGCCAAACGTCCCTGCCCCCGTCGTCATTTCTTGGCCCCAAAATGGGAGAACACCAAAAGTAAAAGGGGGGGTCAAAAACAAGCTCCGGCAGGTGGGTTTGGCTAGGCCACAGGATGGGGGAGGGGCCGCAAGCAGGTCACAAAGCGCTCCACACACGCATTGCCTGGTATGCATATGCAGATATGTCCGGCAGTTCCTTTCATATTCCATGGCGTTCCGTGTACCAAACCATGTGCCTTCCTCTTATGCCGAGCAGGTCAACCCGTCGTCTTTCCGTCGCACGGCACAGGCTCGTCGCTGTCAGGCCAGGCAGGTCAGCTGTTGCACATGGGGGGAATGTTTGCCCGGCGCGCGCCCGGCGCGCTACTTTTCTATTAACTATCCCGACTTCAGCCCCAGATTTACCCTCCCATGGAGAAGCCCCCCAAGTAGACCACATTGCACTGCACACCTTCCCTACAAAGCACGTTGCAAAATAAAGCAGGATCTGTGATTTCAACCACTCCAACTGTCATTTGTAGTGTAAAGGTCAGTCCAAACCTGAGGCGGGACATGCTCCCATGGTCCGTAGGGGGGGTGACGGACTTGCCTCCGGATGCAAAACTGAGTGAAATGCAACAAGATGCAGACTGACTGGTGCAACTCATTGGGGCCGCCACGCCAGATGTTCCTAACCAAACCCCAATGCCACAACCGAGCAAACAACTGCTCAATGCGTGCCCTGTACCACCCATGGACATCATTGTATTGTGGATTCAAAGGTTGTCCTGGTTTCCTCAATAGCACCAGAAGGTTGGGGCCCAAAAGAGGGCGGAAATGCTACGTCACCCCTGCATTCTCGGGGGTCCCCAACAAAGGAGACAAAATCAGAAGTCAAAACCTACGCTAGGGGTCACCATGATGCTCCTAGTATCTCAAAGTGTGGGTCTCTAGTACAGCCAGGCGCCCAAATAGCTGCACTGTGCTAAGTGCGCCCCCTTAGTGCACCCCCTAAAAGGCCACTAGAGGGGCACGGGTCCAAAAAGATGCCCGGCGCGCCCGGCGCACTAACGTTCCCCCATGAGCACGTGCACCCGATGCCATACTATGGCCTGGAGGAGGAGTTTGTAAGAGGGGGGGGGGGTGCAAGCCCCAGGGCCCACAGGTGCCCTACCCCCGCGGGGGGGGGGGGGGCTGAACCCGGTCCCACTGCGATCGACCCTCTTTACTGTCACTGAAAAGCTCAGCGGCGGTGAGGCACCACACATCACTCAAAAGTGAGCGAAGGGGGCGGGGGTTGGCCAAAAAAGGGGCTCAAATGACTGGACCCCAAGTCCGGACCGAAACGGCCCCAGACGTCACCCAAACCCAAAACTTCGGAATGTGAAAATGGCACTTTTGGTCCCGGCGATGAGGGGGTCAGGTACACTTACCTTTGCCTTGAGCAACTCAAAGTGAAACTTGTTTTCACTCAAGTCTGGCCCCCACACAATCTCTATTCTTTGGTGACCGATGAATGGCCCGGTCATCGGAGCCCTTGGCCCAGACCACCCCCACCCCAGTTCTTCGGGGCTCTCGTGACCCCCCACAATCCCCTCCTCCACAACTACTCGTTCACCTCTCGTGAGCCCCCCCCCCCCGTGACTCCGCCCAACAAAGCGACGTCACAGAAGCGGTGTTGTCATTTGGGAAAAGACAGGGCCCTGACGACAATCACAAAACAGAGCATCGCAAAACAAAGCACAGCGGAGCTGCCGCCCGGTGCGCCAGCTCCGGTACCACCACAGGCCCTGTCCTCTTCCTACAAAACAGGGCACACTCATGTCCCACTTTGTGACTGAAATCCACACGACCATGTCCACCATCACAACTTCCGTCCGGCAATGCCATGACTTGCTCGGCACCCTTTTGCAGACGCACAAGGGACACGGTCTTCACACAATGCCGTGCGTAGCTCTCACATATGATCTGTTTGATTGGCTTTGACGGCGTTGGGGTCTCTCAATAGAGGGTCATGCCCCCGGGGGGTCCCGGTCCTTGTCCACAACCCCCCCTCCACCCCCTGGGGGGCTCCGGTCAAGGGGCTCTAGTGCCCCCCGCCCCCGCAATTGAAGACACGCCTTCCCATCGCGCACGCAGCTTGTTGGGAGGTGCGATGGTACCCCTGCCGTGTTACGCACAGCCACGCGGCCGGAGGGAGCGGATTAAGAGTGGGAATGGAGCTTCGAAACATCGCTTTTGCCACCTTCCAATCGCATGACAATCTGTCGCCATTGTCCACGTAGATTCATGTGTTGATCCCCGGAACTTGCGAGTGCACACCATGACCACCACGTGTGCATCCACCACAGCTGCCGCAACGGCGTATAGAGCAAAGGAGGAGACAAGAGGGGGGGCGGGTCCCGCACCCCTAAGCCTCAGCCTTTCGGCGATGACGATTTCACGATCACGAGATGGGACGAACCAAAACCGGTGGAGATACACACAGTTCTTGCTGAGGTAAACACACGGTCAGCACCTCTCTTCGCTGATTTCGAAAGTTTTGCGGCGATCACCCCATGGGCAAAAGAGCAATGTTGATGCAAGCTTCCCGTGAAATCCATTGTTGAGCAGCCGCCTACCATGTAGCTCAAACGCCTCGAACTTCCTACTGAATTACCATTGGGAATGGAGCACTTCCTACTGAACAACACATAGAAGGCAGCTGATTCCGAGTAAGATCAGGCTTCCTTGCCATACACTAGGCCTTCCCTTGAGAAATTTCGCAATCGCCATGTTGTCATCACGGTCCAGCAGACCCCCCCACTATGGATGCATTGGAATGGTAGGAGTCCCAGATTGGGTGTCAGGAGTGGCTAGCAAGGGCGCTTGTATGGGGGTTCGCAAAGGGCTTCGGGGCGGGTATTGCCGTTACAAATGCTGTTGCCGGGCCTCAATATGGTCAGGTTGCAGTGTGCGCATTAGGCTTTGGCCGCGCCTGCCCCGCGACTGTCATCGCCTTCGGTCCATCTTGCCAACTCGTGGCGCGTCCGTTGAGTGTCCGGCGAACTGGTGTTCATCCCTCGACCCTACCTCCGCTGGCCACATTAGCTGTCCGGGCTCTACTGGGTTAGGCGTACATGCCGGGCGGGGGGGCGCAAACGGGGAGAAGGAGAGGACGGCTCAACTGTAAACTTGGCTCATGGGAGCGGGTGGGGATTACCTCCCTTACATCAATTCTATATCCCGACCTACAACTGCACAAAACAATAGGTGTCAAGGATCGGTACCAGATCGGGAATGGGACTTGGAATGATCGTTTCTTGCCACCGTCCAATTGCATTACAATATGTGGCCATTGTCCACGTATCTTGAGGTGCTGGCCTCCAAAAGTCGCGGGTGCACCCCATGACCACCACGTTTCCATCCACCACAGCTGCCGCAACACGGTGTCCAGTCCTATCCAAAGGGAGAGGTGGCAGAAGGGACCACGCCGATGTGATGGGGTCATATACATCGACCCCTTGCTTCTGTACAATAGACTGGGCCCCCACAAGCACGGCTTTGCCGTTCCAAGCCAACGCCGGTTGATCCCATTCGTTTCCGCGTCCATCAGGTGGTTTTGGGATGTCAGACTTGTGTAATGCTGTGGGAAAGTGGGACACTGATACAGCGGCGCTCGACCGTGATCCAAAAGTCAACCACTGGTCATCTATCACACAAGATGCTTCCACAGACCCGAAATCCACATCCTGGAAACTCCGGTCTAACGGCTGCCATTGCCAGGTCTGCAGGTGCAGAGCCTGGACACACCAATGCCCAAAGAGGGACGAAGGCAGGCCGCTGACAACCAAATACTCGCCAACGTGATGGAGCTGGGTAGCCCACATCCTCACCGGAAGGTCAGGCCCACGCTCCCAACCACCCGTGGCAGGGTCATAACTGTGGATGGCGCTGATCCAGTTATCATCGCCGATCTTACACAAGACATATATGCGCCCTTCGATGCTGCAGCAGTCCTGTGGCTTCCAATCCTGATCGGGTAACTTAGTCGACTGCCATCTGCCACTGCGCACGTCATACATCGCCATGTATTTGTCGAAGGTATCATTGTGCACCCCAAATACCACGAAGAAGGTCCTCTCCTCCAGCATTCTAGCCAGTCCCTCAAGCCCGTAGTACCGAGCCTCCCTCCATGCTGCTGCCCAGCTGCCCCGGTCCTGTCCTGGCAAGCCAACCCTCAAACAGTCCACAATGTGCGGCGTAGGGCTACCGATGGTCGTCCCGTCAAAGCTCGGGACGACGACAATGTCCTTGTCAGGAAACCAGTGGCGGTAGAGACCGATGTCTCCGGGGGCGGTACAAGCGGGAGTGGCGGCCGTGGCTGGGGTCCCATCTCGCAAGTACTCCAAAATAATGGCAAACCACCGGCTGTCCCTGTCAATGAACACATATTGCCCATCGTCGGCCTCACTCGCGTACTCGCGGGACGCCAAGACCGACAGGAAATGGGGGCCGTGCCTGCCCATGACGTCCGATGATGTGTGAAACGCAGTCCCTCCGACATCCAAATACCAACACTTCCGCTGCTGCGCATTGATCGCCTGTACCTCAGCCGCTGTGCATCGGTACGACAGTTGTTTGTTCAATAACTCTGTCTCCCGCTGCTCAATAGCCCGAGAGACGGACTGCATCACAGAGAAGAGGTGGTCACCAAAATGCACAAGCACTCGCTCCAGCGAACTGGACATAAAACAAAAGCCTCCTCACAACAAACTGCAGCAGAAAGGAGGTGTATTGGAATCGTGGGCGTCCTCACTTTCTGATGCTTTCATGAGTGCCATCACGCCTTGGGCCACTGTGTAACGCCCCTTGGGCTCGTGACATTTCAACTCAAACCATGTTCCTCATGGAGCCCTAAACAGTAACCCTTCAAGGAATGAAGCGCCGGATACTTTCCTTCCGTGTACCCACGGAACACAGACCCACGGTAACAGATACTGGATGCCCCCGCCCAGGCAATTCCAGCCAATGTTCCAAGTGTCCACAAGCAATCAAACTACTATGCTACATCTAGTTGCTAAGATACAACTTAATATGAACACAGAATCTTTTGTGTAGGCATTTCCTGGGCTATGCAACTGCTTGAAGCATTGTTTGAACGTATGCACTATACATCTTGCATCTTTGTGCCACATGTGGAGCTGACCTTTTCTGTACTTGCAACATTTGTGGTTTTTCACTGGTGCCTGAATAATGTTGCATGCCTGTGCTAACACTTTAATACTTTAGAGCCCAGAAACAAGGCGACAAATGGACAACATTGGTGCTTTTTGGGTAAAAACCCCAGGGGGGGGGGGGGGGCAGCGGCTGGTAGTCCGATGCTGAAAGGTCTACGTATTGTACATATCCACGCCTGCCTGCGGAGGCGGCGAGGGCGCATGCCAACAGGGCCAGTGCTGCCAAGAGCATGCCAGCAGGGCGCAGGGGTTTATGCTGTGTACACACGCCTGGTTCGTCTGGGAGGAGTGGGTGTATGCGGCGGGTGTCAGTGTCGTCGCAAGCGCGAAATCTGTGTGTTGGTGCTGTGCTGGAGTGGCGCTTGGAGGCGGCGACGGGGGGATGGGGGGAGGTTATAGTCGGCCGGCTGTGTGGGTGTTTTCCCGAGACTGTGTTGTCCGGCGCCGATTCTTTTTTTGGGCTGGGGAAATCAAGCTCACCCGCGGCTTGTGTTCTCCAGAACCACATTCCAACTCTCCAGATTCAGGCCTGGTTAGACCTCGAAATGTGCATCATGAACGGGTCTCTTATCATGACTGGAAGCTGAATCTCTGAACTGTAAACCACAGGAGAGATCATGGGCTGCTCAGGTCATTGATGTTGGCGCACAATGTAGTCAAATGGTCACGGGTGCACCGTTTTCGGGGCACAAATAACTGAAAATACAGCTCAACTATCTGCAACAACGTTTTGTGGCTGATTTATCAGGTTGGCCCTATTTCCGGCCAACAGAGGATGTTTGTTTGAAACACGACGGTACTATTATCACCTTCCCCACAATGGCCAACGTTTCAACCAAGTTGGTCAGTTTCTAAAAGAAAACCACCTGTTTGGATACATGGGGTAGGCATGGACTACCCCATGTAAACGAAAAGGCTCATGAAGCGGATTGAGCTCAACAAAGGTGGCTACTTATTTTCTTCCTGCTTCTGAGGCATGCTGGCCCTATACTGCTAGCTGCGAACATGAAACGGTGGCAACTCATCCCCTTCCCTTTTTTTTTCCTACTGAACAGTCGAAAACTGGGCCATCGTAATGCCCTTTGTGGCTGGTGACTTGAAGAGGAAGGTTGAAGGTGTCGTTGGCCAAACATTAAGCCAACTCACCAGTAATGCCTCAGCTGGCCATTTAGCCTACTTGTTGGCGAACTCATGAAGAAGTCACGAATTTAGAGGCATTGGGCGGCCAGAAATGCGGCGACCGTTGAGACTTTGCCCGGTGCGCGCGGCGCGCTGACGTTCCCTCATCATGTGGAAATGGGCTACACTCTGGAGAGGAAGAACATTGTTCTGCACGGAAATAACTCTGACATGCATGACCCAGCCCCTCTTCCAGAGTGCGATGCACATCCGCGTCATTTCACACACACTGGGCCATACAAAGCAAAACAATTGTCAGACGGGGCAATGTTGAATATGCAGCTCCAGATCATGTGCTCACAGAAGAAGATGTCCCGAAAGCAGAAGACGTTGCGTGACATCCTCCGCTCAGGAGGATACACCGTGGCGAAACGTATTGGGGAGCAGAGACTGTGTCCACAGTATTGTCCTTCGATGCGCTGTCGTTGGGTTATGGGGGGGTTAGGATGAGCGACGCAACCTGGAGTACGGGGTAAGGTCTGGAAAGCAGCGGCGGACGCACACACCCAATATGCATTGAGCGAGGAGGCAGGGGAGCCTCACGCTGGGGGCACAGGGGGAGACATGGGTCGGGCACGCGACCTCCAGGGCTCAGGGACATGCTGCAAAGCCATCCCACGCCACCAAATGGAGACCGAATTTCACTGGCTCATTTCAGGGATGACATCGCCATGGTCACTAGTCGCCCCCTCCGCCATGCCTGACGGGAGGGTCACTCGGGTTCTGTGCCCTCTGCCCCCCGGATTACACGGGCAGGAGCACCGCTCTGGGTGCCTCGGGTCCCTTCCAACTGCCTGAGGCGCTTCGCTGTGATAGTTTCCCCAAACGAAAGGCCTGCATCTGTGTGCCGGAGGGTGCCTCGTCGACGAAGGACGTGTCAGGTCTGGGAGAGGGCCCAGAAGCCGTGCACGCCTGCGCACTGCCCTGAACATGGACCTCCCATGGGGATACTGCCCAGACAATTCCATCGGTGGCCCACGGCACTACATCTGTTCTTCGCGCATAGCTCGGACCGTATGTGGGATAGCCATGTAGAACGTGTCACATACCGAAAGGGCCTGGCCGTAGTTGAACCAGCCTGGCCGGGGGCTCTCTGCCTACTGCCCGCTGTCCGTGTGGCCAATGCAGACTTTCGCATTGTGCAGGCCCTACAGCGGCCAGTACGTCTGAAGAGGGGCGCCTTGGCGGTGCAATCTTCGCAGAACAATAACGAGCGGCAGTCGTCGGGTTCGTGCACGAGCAGCACGTTGGGTATCGTTGCGTCTTCCATCTCCCCACCCCTCCGTTGTCCTCCATTGTTGATGATACATAATATATACCCCCCTGTGTGACATTCCGTCGGGTTGTTGCTCCTTTACAGGGCCCTGGACAGTCACCCGTTCTTCCCTTCGCATGTTGCGTCGGGTCGCTGCTTTCTGTCGGCCGCTGCAGCCGGTGCTCTTGCTGGTGTCGTTTCCGCGTTCGCGGAGCCCAGTGGTTGGTGTGCTGAGGCTGTGCTGGATGTGGCATGGTGTGCCGTTTGCGCGTCAGCGGCGCCGAATAATTGGCGTATTGAGGTTGCGCTGGTTGTTGCCGGGGTCGTTTGTTTTTGCTGTCCACTCGCCTCTGTCCACAGGCCGTCCATAGCCTGCCTCGCTGTGTTTCTGTGTGCGTGAGGCCCAGGTGCCTTGTTCCTCCACGCGCTGTCCGGGCCGTCCCCCCCCCCCGTGTCCAGCGAACAATAAAATCCTCAAAAAAATACGGTCCGAAGAGAAGTGTTCATTTGACACCCATTCGGTACCTCATCAACGAACTAGTCCAACTGGGTACTTGATTAATTCAGGTCCCAAAAAAGTACGGTCCGAAGAGAAGTGTTTGTTGGACAAGGCGTTCGTTGGACACGGGGGACGGGGGGGTAGGACAGAGTTGTCTCGTATCCTGCGACGGACCGCTGTGATTAGCTTAGAATTGGGTCGTGTACAGACATGCCACTGCTGCCCAGTTTGGATGGGAGTCCGCCCCATACAATGCGCCACTCAGTTCCCAGTCCGTCACTCCCAGAACGCGGTCAGTCGGGCTTGGCCCCATGTGATTGTGTCTGATGTGGTGGGCGATGGCAGCAGGCCCGATTGCATCCTGCCGGCTACCCCCGCCCCGCCCAGGGCGCACCCACACCCACGATCCCCAAGACCGGGGGTCCCGGAGGAACCACGTGCCAAAGGGGCCCAAACAAACCCAGACACACCCCGTGAAATCGCCAGGTCTGCACACACCTGCCCCGGAGCAGCGACCAATGCCATATCCGGAGGGTTAGAGGGGGTGCACAGACCACACGTCGGGTCACACTGAATCGACTCGTTTCGTTTGAGCCACCCGCCAGTGGCCCATTGTTCATGGCACACAATGGAAATTCGAACCGTATCTTGTCACAGTCCAATGCAAATGGTGGCGACGTCCCCTCGGGATAAGTCTGTGCGGATACCAATGTCAAGGCCTTGGGACAAGGCCTCCGTCACTAGTCCTGGCCCCAGGGTGTCAGCAATTCATCTCCACATGTGCGGGCGCTGAAACATTCACTGCAATAACGGAGATGACGAAAGCATTGCACCCCCACACATGCCTCCAAACGGTGTCTCAAACACCGGGAGGAACCCGAAATGGCTACAGAACCCCTAGACAAGGGCTCCCTGAAGCAGTAACGGAGGGTGCTTGGTTGGGCCAGACCGCCTATTCCCCGCGCAACGCACGCGCCGCGTCAGGTGCTCCCCCTTAGAGGAGAGCGGCTGGAAATCACATCGAAACGAAGAGAGATGCCTGCAGTCGCAAGCGGGGCGTTGTGTAGAGCACAAACACCCCTTCACATGACCCCGTCCCTCCTCCCCACTACAACCGGCCCCCAACCGCGCCATCTCGCGTTCTTGACCATGAAGGCTGCGGTCAGAAGGACAACTGCCAGACAGCGTCGCTTGCGAGCGCACGGGGGAAGGCGAGCCAATTGTGGTCCGAAGTGTTTGGCCAAAGTCAGTGGCCTCTCCCCCGCGTTCGGTTGGGCGGAGGGTTCACAACCCTGAGGACCAGGGGCACGGCTTCGTGGACGCGACTCGGAATTCCCCTGCGTAGAGCGTTTCCGTGTAGTCCTGGACCCCAACGCCTGTGGCATGAGCGGGGGCGGGGGGGGGAGGGTCCGGAAGGTCGGCAGGTCAAAAGGAACAAGCAACAGCACATCCTGGACACCGCCTCAATGAGCTTCCCAAGGCACCGAACGAGCCGTGATGCTGCCGTTGGCGCGAAAATTCCAAAAAATTCCAAAACACTTGTCATGCGGCATCGCGCACAAGGCCGTAGCTCCAAAAACGAGTGGTGCAGTATCGCCGGCTCGGAGTCCCTGGAAACGCGGGGCTGGGGGGGGCGGGGGGGGTCTCAGGCCGCAGCTTATGGTGTAGGGCCCTGGGCAACCCCGGCCGACCCACCCAACCACATCAGAAAAAGTTGCCTGCGGGAGAGAAAGAAATTCAGTAAAGGGGTCGAAAATTGAGGCCGATTTTAGGGGCGCAGGTGTTGGGGTCTGGAAGGAGGGGGGCGGGGGGTCCGGGTCCCCAATTCGACGCCCTCCCATGTGCCACCGTCTGGTCCGTGGCGCTGCGGGAGGTCCCGCTTTCGGCCGCCCTGCCGTCCGATGGACCGCTTCGGGCGCGGGCGGGCTGCTGCCGCACGCGCGACACCCCGTCGCAGGCCGGCCGCTGGCAGACGGCAGGGGGGGGGGTCCTCCGCCAGTCACGCATGACCAGGTCGTCGCTGGCGCGGGCCCGCAGCCGGTGGCGGTCGCGCGACGGATCTCAACTTGTCGGCCGCCGCGGCCTCCGCTGCACCACGGGCACCGTCGGGGCGCGCTGCACGAACCGGGCCGCCGGCCGCGGGGGCGACGCGCCGCCGGGGGCGGCGTGCGGCGATCCCTTCGGGTCGGTCGGCGTGCCGCCGGCGCGCAGGGAGTAGTACCGCGTCCGCGAGGGGCTGGCGGTGGTGAGCGGGGCGCTGGGGGACCGCAGCTTCGAGGCCGAGTCCGAGAGGGTGTACCCGGGGACCGGGGGCGGGGGCCTGGGGATGCGCCCCGGGGGCGTGGGGGCCCGCGCGGGGGGCGGGGTCGCGCGCGCCGAGACGGCGGGGGTCTCGTCCGGAACGGTGGGGACGCGGACGAGGTCGCTGGCGGGGCTTTCGGCGCGCCGGGTGCCGCCCACCGGCACAAACGTCATCGTGGCCGGGGCCGTCTTGGGGGCGGCGTGGGCCAGTGGGAGTCGGGGCGGTGCGGCCGGGGGCGTGTTCGGGCTCGGCGGGCTCACGGTGACGGCGGGGCTCGGGGCCGGGCTGCGCGGGGCCGGGGCCAGGGGCGGGACGGGGGGGCTCAGCGGTTCGGCGGCCGCCGCGGCGTCGGGGGCGGGGTTTGGGGGGGCGGCCAGGGGCGTCGCGGCGCCGCGCCTCGTGGGGCTCGGCGGCTGCACCGTGACCATGTCCGACAGCCGGATCACCGGCACCTCCACCGCGTCGGCGCTCGGGCGCCGGGGCTGCAGCGGGGCGCAGACTGTCGCGTCCAGCCCCGGCACCTCCAGCCCCGGCGGCGCATCGCGCTCCACTGGGGCCGCGCCCCAGTGCACGCTCTGCCGCTTCGACGTCTTCGGGGGCGGCGGCTCCCCCAGCGCACGCGACACCTGCTCCATGAGCAGCCGCTGCTGCTCCCCGAGCCGCGCCACGGACTGCTCCATCGCCTGCAGCCGCTTGGACACGGACGCCTCGATGGCGGCCTCGAGCTTGTCGATCCGCGCGAACACCTGATCGCTGAGGTCCGCGGACGCGTCTGCCGTCAGCGCCAGCTTGGACTTGAGCTTGCGCGGCGCCATGGGCCGCGGGGTCTCCGCGCTGAGCCGGTCGTCGCCCGCGCCGTAGAAGGAGCACCGCAAGTCGATGCCGCTGTTCTCGCGGTTGATCGAGAGGTCCCAGCCGGAGCCCTGCCGGTCGCGCGGCGACACGGGGAGGTACGCGGAGTCGTTCCGGACGGGCCGGCCGGTGTCGCGACCCGGCTCCTGGGGCTCCTGCCCGATTCGCTCGATCTGGATGGGCGGGACCGCGGGCGGCGCGGCGGCGTCGCCCTCCGGGGGCTTGGCCTGGCCCGGGGCCGAGCACGCGACGTCCATGGACTTGTTCAGCGGGAAGAACGACACGTCCTATAGTCAGATGGTGAGACGATCGCGTGCGCTTCTGGGCTATTCCCTGCGTGTGAAGCGATCTTCCGATCAAAGCATCTACTACTTTTCAGCATCCACCTATCGTTTTCTACCATCGCTCCCTTTCCCGGGCAGTTTCAGGCTAGTCTTCTGAGCAAGTACTGAGCGGCTTCTGGGCAGGTTGTGCGGCTTGCTAGGAGCGTCCCACACGGCGCAGGCGGGGGGGTAGCCGCCCCCCCCCTCCAGGGCGCCCAGCCTATGCCCAGCCGCTGTCCCCCTGACGGCAAGCGCCAGCTTCAACGGCATTTGTAACCGACAGTAACCTCCCCCAACCGCTTTGGTAACCTCCTGCAACCGCCTATCCAACCGCTTCTGGGGCCGCCTCTGAGGTGCCTTCCCCTTTAATGCATCCCTGGGGCACGTCACCGTCTTACCTGCAGCAGGATCTTGCCGCTGACGTACGACTCTTGGCCGGTGTACTCGTCCTCAGACTTCTGGTTCAGGTACACGATGAAGTACAGGTAGTGCCACATGTTGTGCGTCCCCCGCACGTGCTGCGTGAACCCGCCCTCCACGACGCGGTCGAACAGGTTCGCGTCCTGCCCGCAGATGAGGCAGTGCTGCCGCGTGTCCTCCTCGATCGCGTGCTTCTGGTCCCGCAGCTGCGCGAACGTGTCGATGATGATGCCGAACACGATGTTCAGGATGATGACGACGATCACGAGGTAGAACGCGAAGTCGAAGAGGTTCCGCAGGCCGTGGCGGCGGTACGGGAGGAGGTCGCCCAGGCCGCCCCCGGCGCGGACGCCGCTCAGCAGCCCGAACATGAAGCACTGGAGCAGGCTGCCGCAGACCCCCTCGCCGGCGCCGGCCCCGACGAAGTCCTCGCGGAAGAACACGTACCCAACGACGACGAAGAGGTAGACGATGACGACGGTGAGGGCGGCCTGCACGAAAAAGAAGTCGCCACGGGGGCGTTGGTGGTCGAGCTCATGTGGTCCATCAAAAAGTTTTTTTTGGGGGGGGGGGGCAGAGATGCATTGGAAGGGGGGGTAGCCCCCCCCCCCCCCTCCAGGGCGCTCAGCCTATGCCCAGCCGCTGTCCCCCTGACGGCAAGCGCCAGCTTCAATGGCATTTGTAACCGACAGTAACCTCCCCCAACCGCTTTGGTAACCTCCTGCAACCGCCTATCCAACCGCTTCTGGGGCCGCCTCTGAGGTGCCTTCCCCTCTAATGCATCCCTGGGGGGGGGGGGGTGTTCATTCACACAAGCTCCGGTAGGTGGAAGGGGACGTAAGAAAATGATGCGCATTTTTTGGAAAAATTTGTATTGTATGTAGGTTTGAACCTAAACCCCCAAGAAGACACACAACTCTACACATGTGTTCGATCTGATGGGCACACAAGCATATGAATGGCCAGAATTGCCCCTCTTTGATCCACCCCTGAGAAGCTTCACGGACTGCATGTCGGTCTACTACAGCAACCTTCTCTTCCCCTCCCACTGCGCGACTACTGCATATCTGCAGCGCGCTTTGTCTCGAAACGCACCAATACGGCGGGCGGCATGACTTCTGGTTCCCCCAAAGAACCCACGGACCACAATTTTTTCCACCGGCGCCATCCCCAAAACACCCCCAAACGGCAGTCACACCGTGAGCAGCAGGCTCCAGCCGTTGAGGATGACGGACCGGATCAGGATGTGCAGCATCGTGCTCTTGTTGACGATCATGAGCAGGTGCCCGGCGAACCAGTGCGGCGAGACGGACAGCCCCAGCACCGCCATCAGCGCCAGCAGGGCCGTGTACGCCACCGGGAAGTAGAAGCGGAAGTGCACCGCGTTGCGCCGCCGCACGACCCAGCCCTCCTGCTGGATCGTGAAGCGGCTGAGGTACGCGCTGACCGCGAAGTTGAGCCCCGTCAGGCCCACGAGGGCCCAGCTCAGGGCGCTGATGATCGCCTGCTCCCAGAACTCGTAGCTCAGGTCGTTGTGGAAGACGGTGACCACGACGTTGACCACCACCGCGACCGCCAGGATCACGTTCTGGAGGTGGTCCTGCATCAGCTCGCGGTGGTGGATCCAGGAGCCGCCCTTCCGCGCCAGCCGCGGGCACACGGCGGCGACGAGCGGGAGCAGGCCCTCCTGCAGCCACTCCGTCATGCGGCGGTCGTAGTCGATCTTGGAGGCGACCTCCACCGCCTGGGCCTGGAACGACGTCACCTTCGCGCTGGCGCTGCTGCGGTCGATGTGGTACAGGATCTCGGTCTTGAGGTCGTCGGTCAGGTAGTCGCAGTTCTGGGGGATGGGGAAGTACACCTTCTCCAGGTGGTCCCCGCGCGCGATCTCGACCACCCCGAGCAGCGACTGGAAGTAGTCGTACCTAACAAATTTGAATGGGGAGGGGGGGTGCCTAACAAATTTGAACAGGGAGGGGGGGTGCCTAACAAATTTGAATAGGGAGGGGGGGTGCCTAATAAATTTGAATGGGGGGGGGGTGCCTAACAAATTTGAATGAGGAGAGGGGGGGTGCCTAACAAATTTGAATGAGGAGAGGGGGGGTGCCTAACAAATTTGAATAGGGAGGGGGGGTGCCTAATAAATTTGAATAGGGAGAGGGGGTGCCTAACAAATTTGAATAGGGAGGGGGTGTGCCTAATAAATTTGAATAGGGAGGGGGTGTGCCTAATAAATTTGAATAGGGAGGGGGGGTGCCTAACAAATTTGAATAGGGAGGGGGGGTGCCTAACAAATTTGAATGAGGAGAGGGGGGGTGCCTAATAAATTTGAATAGGGAGAGGGGGTGCCTAACAAATTTGAATAGGGAGGGGGTGTGCCTAATAAATTTGAATAGGGAGGGGGTGTGCCTAATAAATTTGAATAGGGAGAGGGGGTGCCTAACAAATTTGAATAGGGAGGGGGGGTGCCTAATAAATTTGAATAGGGAGGGGGTGTGCCTAATAAATTTGAATAGGGAGGGGGTGTGCCTAATAAATTTGAATAGGGAGGGGGGGTGCCTAACAAATTTGAATAGGGAGGGGGGGAGTGCCTAACAAATTTGAATGAGGAGAGGGGGGGTGCCTAATAAATTTGAATAGGGAGGGGGGGTGCCTAATAAATTTGAATAGGGAGGAGGGGTGCCTAATAAATTTGAATAGGGAGAGGGGGTGCCTAACAAATTTGAATAGGGAGGGGGGGTGCCTAATAAATTTGAATAGGGAGGGGGGGTGCCTAACAAATTTGAATAGGGAGAGGGGGGGTTGCCTAACAAATTTGAATGGGGAGAGGGGGGGTGCCTAACAAATTTGAATGGGGAGAGGGGGGGTGCCTAACAAATTTGAATAGGGAGAGGGCGGGTACTGGAAGTAGTCATACCCGGAGCACTCCTTCAGGGCCGTCCGGAGCGCATCGTCGTCGGGGCAGAACGTGCGGAGCTGGTACATCAGGATGAACAGGTTGAAGGCCAGGCCCATGAGCGCCTGCTGCGACTCCGGGAGGTACCCGCCGGAGGCGACCGCGCCCTTCAGGTCGTCCCACACCGAGTCCAGGATGGCCTGGACGGCGGTGAAGTTGATTGTGCGGGCCATGAGCTGCGGCCGGGCCTGTTGTCGATGTGGTGGAGGGCAGAAAAGTGCAGGAATAGATGAGGCGTGGGCGGTATCCTCTGGTCTCGTTTGTTTGCGCCTGACGTGTTGTGTTGCAGTCACGGGGGGTAAAACAGAGTTTTCCTTAAGGGGGGGGGGGGGGGCTGGGGGGGGGGACCCCCCCCCCGCCTCAGGAGACCCTGAGTTGTTAGAGGCGCCCAAGAAATTTTTTGGACTAAACTGACTTGCGCCGAAGGCACCAGAGAAAATTTTTGATTGGCCGAAGACCCGGAGAAAAATTTGCCCAATCACTTAAGAGGGGGGGGGGGGGCGGGGATGGGGGGGTCCGAGGGGGGGGGGGGTCAGACCCCCCCCCAGCCCCCACCCCCCGGGAGATGCTGAGTTGTTAAGCAAAACTCTGGAGTGAAACCTAATTCAGGCGCATTGAAGCAGCCAAAGCTTCACCGCTTGCGGGGAATTCCACCAAGAAAACCCATGCCTCCAGATGATGGGCACGGATTGGCATTGCCTCGAAAACTTGATCTGAAACCTCCTCGATTCTCCTAAAAACTTGGAGAATGTTAGCGGAAGGGCTTCTCCGGCCGAGAAAGGCTGCGCGCCGGGGGTCGACGTCCTTTGGCGTGGCTTTGCATTTGGCACAACGCCTTGTCCCTTTCCAGTGAGTCACAGCCCCAACCCGCCACACGGCACGACACAGCACCTGCTCGTTGCAGCCCTCCAGAAGGCTCAGGAGCGTGAGGGTGGCCGCGCACCGCAGCTCGAACACGAGGGTGGGGTCCCGGGCCGGGAACGAGGACTGCAGGACCTCGTTGATGTCGGACATGACGTTGCGGGCGACCAGGGCCGCCTGGTTCTCGGGGCACGGGCCCTGGCACAGCTCCGTGAGCGTGTGGAACGTCTGGATGGCGGTGCCGAAGATCAGCTCCTCCATTCGACCGGAGATGACCTCCTTCAGGAAGCGCATGATGTCGTCCACGATGTTGACGGGGTTGTTGCCGGGCTGCTCCCGGAGGTAGTTCTGCAGCGGCGCGTGATGGCCCTCGCAGAGCAGCTGCAGAAACCTGAGCACGCCTGGAATGCCGCAGAGCGGGGGGCACTTGCGGGACCGAAGGCGATCCCTCCCTCAGAACCGCCGGGTGCACCGTGCGACATTGGGGTGAGGCTTTTTATCGCGGGTGGTCCTGCAGCCAGGGCGTTTTTTAGATGACACGAGTTGCTGCTTCTTTTTTCCTCTTCACTCCAAGATGTCGTCACCACCCAACTGCCTTTTTGCCCAGTCAACCGACTTTTTGCCCAGTCAACCGACTTTTTGCCCAGTCAACCGACTTTTTGCCCAGTCAACCGACCTTTTGCCCGTGGCGGCACCGAGCGGGAGGATCGAAATGGAGGGAGGGAAGAGGTGCGCTCGGTTCGGGGGACAGCGGAGAGTGACGGTGGGCACGTGGACCGACACGATAGACTGACGAGAGAACGGAAACTGTGGGTTGTCTGTGTTGAGAAACAGTATTGAAACGCCGTAGAGCACAGGGCAGTGTAGAGGGACAGTGCCGCGGGGACAATGTCGTGTTACAGTGCGTGACCCTGCGGATTGAGGCATACGGTTGAACAGCATCGATGGATGGTGCAGATTCACGGCACAAATTGGCACTGAACACGGTGCATTTGACGTTGTACAGACAGTCCCGTTGGGTAGATTGATGGCGGTGCAGACTGACAGTGCAGATTGACGGCGCAGAATCCTTCACTCTACACTGTCCAGCCGCACAGTCTCTGCACTGCCAGTCGTTGCGGCCACTCACGCTGTCAGTCTACCAAAATGACGCTCAAAATTGTCACACCGACAAAACGTCTTCGGGCGACGACCGCCGACATTCCCCACGGTGTTTTCGCAAAACACGGAATTTCAGAATTCGAGAATTTTGCATGTTTCTTGGAAGGTTTGCCCGCACTCATGTGTAGTCCAAATGCCCAGAATTTGATGGGGAATCGAACATAGAAAATCGAAAATATGTTTCAAACCATTTGAAAAATTTGCAAAATTTTGAGGAAATTTTGAAAATTCGTCGGAAATTCTATTGCCTTCGGCAAGGCACCTCGAAGAGGGGCCGACAGTCAGCTAATCAGTCAGTCAGTCAGGCAAGCAGTCAGTCAGACAGTCAGTCGGGCAAGCAGGCAGGCAGAAACGCACAGTTTGGCTTTTTGTTCGTGGCGGACTACAGCTACAAACAAGAGGGAACCTTAGGTCTATAGGGATAGTCAGTGGTTAAGTGGGAGAACACCCGCCAAGAAGGTGGCCCAGTGGCGGTTTTGAATCCCGGCCCCCGACCGCCGGCCCGAGCCGATCGAACATCAGCTCTTTTTCACCCGACCCTGGTTCAAATCCTCCTAGCACAAACTTTTGACCCCACTCCACCCCCCCCACCCACTCCACCCCCGAAGGAATGCTGAGTGATTGCACGTGGGCACAAGACGCGGCCAGCACAAAAACGCAGAAAGAAAATTGGCTCGTCAGTGGCCCACTCCACCCCCCACCCCCCCCACCCCCCTAACATGTGGTATCCAGTTTCAGGGGGGGGGGGGGGCAGAGATGCATTGGAAGGGGGGAGGTACCTCCCCTCCTTCCAGGGCGCCCTGCCTATGCCCAGCCACTGTCTCACCGACGCCAAATGCCCGCTTCAATGGCATTTGTAACGGACAGTAACCGCCCACAACCGCTTTGGCAACCTCCTGCAACCGCCTGTCTAACCGCTTCTGGGGCCGCCTCTGAGGTCCCGTCCCTTCTAATACATCCCTGGGGGGAGGTCGAAAATATTTGGCGTTGGGGGGGGGGAGGGTGGCGATCCCCTGCTCATTCTGGCATTTGTGTCGGGAATATAGACAAATGTGGGAGGGGGGGGGGGGCGGACCCATTAACCGTTCACCGGACGTGAAAATACGATTCAGCTCAGGGGCACTCGCGGACACCTTCGTCAGCTCGATGGCCCTACAGGCCTTCGCCATCGGCAAACTCACGTAGGCTGGGGGGTCCGGGATGGGGAAGGGGGGATGCGGCCCTATTACAACCCCCCGTGCCTGTCCCTGCCATGCCCCAGGGCAGGCTTGCGCTTGAATGAGGAGCCGGCTTGCTTTTGCCCCTCTTTGGGGTGACCGTCAACGCTGCAAACCACGTCTGCCCGCCCCCCCAACGGCCCTCCAACCGGTTTGCAGCCGCCAGAAATCGCCCCGCAACCACCTTTTCAACCGCCGGTAGCCACCCTTGAAGCCCCGTTAGGGAGCGCGTACTGCGCGCCGCAGGCGCTGCAGGGGAAGTTTAATGAGCTGCGGGGGGATTCGCACCGCATTGAGTTCCCTCGATTTTGGGTGAAGGGAGGAGGTCAAACGGGCACAATGGTGAGGCACAGGCCCATTGCTGAAGGATCCTCCGCAAAGGGGGGGGGGGGGCGTTGTTGGGGCCCTGGCCAGCCCCGGCCGACCCACCCCCCCCCCACGTCAGAAAAATTTACCTCCGGCAAAAAATGAAATGTATCAAAGGGGCCGGAAATTTGAGGCCGAGTTTCGGTACACAAACTTTTTTTTGGCCTCTGACCCACCCTCCACACCCCTGGGGGGGGGGGGGGGTTCTCCTTAGGCAAAAGCCTGGCGAGGCACAAAACTCAAAACGGACGAAAATGTTGCGATAAACACTCCCCACTCAAAAATACGGTCCACAAAAGGGTACAAATTCCCCCGTTCCGCAATAATTACCCAAAGTGCGCGCCGCAGGGCACGCCGCAGGCCTCGCAGGCGCTGCAGGATCAGCACCCCCCGAGCCCCGCCTCCCCCGTGGGCAGTCTGTAGCTCACGACTGCAGGGGGAGGGCGAGCGGGGGGGGGAGGGGCAGACGAGGGATGCATTGGAAGGGGGGGACCCCCCCCCCCCCTCCAGGGCGCTCAGCCTATGCCCACCCACTGTCCTCCTGACGCCAAGTGCCAGCTTCAATGGCATTTGTAACCGACAGTAACCGCCTCCAACCGCTTCGGGGACCTCCTCCAACCGCCTGTCTAACCGCCTCTGGGGCCGCCTCTGAGGTCCCTTTCCTTCTAATGCATCCCTGGGGCAGACCCTTGCTTTCGATCACGTCGGTCTTCGCCAGCAGCATGTCCTGCCGGACCTGGGCCCCGAGCTCGGGCACGGTGGTCGTCACGAAGGCGAGCTCGGACTTCCAGTTGCGCATGCTCGCCAGCGACTGCGCCAGCTTCTCCGACAGCGTCCGCATGAACGAGTGGGAGGCGTCGGCCTCGAGGTGCGTGAGGAGCGAGTCCTGCACGACGCCGTTGCCCCCCCAGAAGAGGCTGGTGGCGAACTGCACGACGGCGGAGAACACCTCCGGCTCCGGGGCCTGCACCATCCGCGCCACCAGCTTCGTCGCCCCCATCGCGGCCAGTTGCGTCTGGGCCTTGCGCAGCGGCATCATCCCGGGGAAGTCCTTGCGGTGGCGGTCGATGAACATGGTGAAGCACCGCAGCAGGCCCACCTTGACCTTTGGAGAGGCAGGGGATGGGGGGCGGGGCGGGGGCGTAGAGGGCAGGACGCAGACTTGCCACGAGTGTCCGCCAGCTCAGACATGATCAGATGGGGCAGGGTCCTACCGAGCCACACGCTGGACGCAGCACGTTCCTACTGAGTTCTGGTGGTGCGGGGGGGCGGGTATTACTGAGTGGCCTTTGGTACGGGGCCGATTGCTACTGAGAACCGGTTTCCCTGCCGGACGCTGGTGGCACGTCTGGCAGGACGTCCGGCACCAGAGATGGGGGAAATTTTGTGGTTGCAGGAGGACTGAGGTGGGGTGGGGGGGTGTCCACTTCTGGACCCGCACGGCATTGCGTCTCTGCTTAATAATGTCTACGCCGCGCTGCCCCGTACGGCACCCCGTCCTATTACTGGACGAGGTCCAATGCAGTTGGCTGCTAATACTCAGTCAACAAGGATGCAGGCACGGCAGGGCTGTCCTGTCGAGAAGAAAACCGTCTCGGTGATGTACACGTGACACGGAGAAGGCACGGCCTACTGCACCAGGGAAGAGAGGAGGGGGGGGGGGATTGCGGTCAGGGAGCGTCAAATCTAATTGCGAAAGGTTGTGGAAAACTTGCGGTGCCGTAACGGAACCTCCTGAAGCCTCAAGGAGCGACAGGGGAGTGCACAGCGAAGGCAAAGGGCACCAACAAGCACGCGAGGTGGACAAGCAAAAGCAATGGCGGAAAAATTGTGGGAAATTGCGGGACAATGCAAACAATTGCGAAATTAATTGCGGACCTCAGTTCCCCCACCGCGACTACACACAGCAAAGTTTCAGATCATCCCGTCATCCCCTTCAAAGTTTGTCAGTCGTGAAGAGAAGACGACAAATGGACCTTCACCCGCGGTCGATGCCTGACGAACCAAAACTTGGCCCGCAACCGCCAGCGCCTGCCGGTTAACTGCCGGTCCAGAGGGCTGTCTTGAAGGGCGGTCCTTCGTACCCCCCCCAAAAAAAGGGGGAACGAGGGTTCCCGCTGATTGAGGACAGCCCAAGGGCACAGAAATGGCAGGCAGGCAGGCAGGCAGGCAGGCAGTTGGGAGGCCTTGCAAATGGGCAGCGACGCAGGCAGCAGAATGGGACGACGTTTCACAGCGCCACAGAGGCTGAGAGTCGGAAACGGATATTGCTTGGGAAGCGGGCAGGGCTCCTTTTACGGGGGGTGGGTGGGTGGGTGGGTGGGTCGGGGGGGGGGGGGGGGCACAAGGCCTCGGTATTAGGGGGGGGTGGGGGGGAGTCCAGTCCCCTCCCCCCCGGTGCTGCTGAGCTTTTAGAGGCGCCGAAGAAATTGTCTTGTCTCAACTGATTGGTGCCGAAGGCGCCAGAGAAAAGTTTTGCTCAGCCGAAGGCCCAGACGAAAGATTGCCCCAATATTTTAAGAGGGGCACACACACCCCCCCTCAAGTGGTGCCGAGTTGTTAAAAGGAGCCCTGAAGGCGGGTTAGGAATTAGACTGTCGTTCCTCCACATCTCCGTCCATGAGCCTCTGGAACCAACTCCCCCACCCCCTCTGCCCGGCGACCGTCGGCTGGCCCCACGGCACCCTTCGCTTCGGTTGCCCCCCTGGCGGTCTTTGGCAGGGGCCTTTCCCTTGCTTTTCGCCCACTCCGGGCGCTGGGCCGCGCAGGCCCCTGCCACCGCCGACGCCCGCGCCCCTGCCCGAGCCCGCACGCCCCGGCCCGACCTTCGCGCTGAGCGCCCCGTCCGTGATCTGCCCCATCAACTTCTCCAGCAGTTCGCTGTCCAGCTCCCCGTCCTCCGCGATGCCCACGAGCTGCAGGTCGAACTCCTCAACGCCGTCCAGCGTGTCCGGGGGGAACTGCTCGCGGCTCCGCGTCTGCACGAGGTGCAGCGCCAGGAGCAGCGGGTCCGGGACGCACGCCGCGTCGCCCGCGCTCTCGCTCTGCGGCTCGAAGGGCACCTGCAGACACGCGTGGTAACGGAGGAGGGGGGGGGGGTTTGGACCCGGGGGTGGGAGGGGGGGTCTGAGAGGGGGGTTTGGCACAAGGCCTCGGTATCAGGTGGTTTGCCTTTGGCGGCGCCTATTGGCCTCTCGCCACTGCTCATTCTGACCCTCTGTGGGTCCGAACGTGTTTTGGTTGTGCCAACGGAGCCCCTGGATGACTTGTCCTGTTTGACTACTCCAGGGTCGGCTGTCCCGGAGACGGGCTGTTGCCCGTGCCGTTTACCAGGCACGGGCTGAGGGGGGGGGGGGGGGTGACCCTCCTCCTTGTCAACAGGACTCCCAAACGTATATGGCGCCAAAGGCGCCGGAAATCTTTTTTTCATAACAAAAGCCCGTACTTGGTTGACCCTCCTCCATGTCAACAAAAAGTCACAGTGCGAAGGTAAACTCAAATACATGTGTGGCAAAATCTGTGTCCACAATAAGACAGTATCAATTCATGACAGTCCATTTTCATAGAGACATATTTCATGTGAACAGCTGACTCACGCGCTGAACATGACCCTGAGGAACACACACAGCATTGGCGCCGAAGAAATTTTAGTTTGAAATCGCAAATATCAAATTACACACTGCAAATTGCTGCTCTTTCAGCCAAATTTGCGAAGAAACTCTTGGGAATCAAAAACTCCGGTCTGTGGAATAACACTTTTTGTTCCAAAAAAAAGGCCAATAATCGGTCATTTTGGCCTAAAAACACCAAGAACGATTTCAAAACGGCGTCTTGAAGGCCCCAAAGTTTGAAATCGCAAATATAAAATCACACACTGGGGGGGGTTCCTCCTCCTGATATTTTTTTTGTTTTAACGCGTGTCTGGGCACCTGCTCGAGATCCAGCGTGTCGATGACCTGCGTCATGACCGCCGCGAACGCCGCGATGTCCTCCCCCTGGGCCCGCGTGAGCTTGGGGTTCTGCCGCGCCGCGGCCACCAGGCCCTCCGCGACGGCCCGGGCGGTCGCGCAGCACTCCTCGTCGAGGAGCGCGTGCAGCGACGTCTCCTGGCACGCCTGGAAGAACCCGGTCAGACTTGGGGTCACGGCGTTGAGCAGGTACTCGAGGTGCGTGCCCGGCCGGGACTCGAACCCGTCGGCCACGAACCCCCGGACGCGGGCCTCCAGCTGCTGCATCACCGCCCACCAGGTCTTCCACCAGGGGTCCACGACGTTCCACCAGGTCGCCTCCTGCAGGTTCTGGGGGTCGACGCGGTGCCACGCCCACCAGACGTCCCGCAGGCACCACAGCAGCGCCTGCTGCTCCTGTGGGGCGGCGAAGGGGGGGCATGGGGTTTGCGCGCGCGGCTTTCCTCCGTTGGTCTCTACCCCCCTCCCCCGTGCCAGAGCAACGCTCAAGTTCCAAAGTTTGACGGGAACGACGCCTCTTGTGGCTCTGACAAGGGCGGTGTCTGTGCGCGCCGTGAGAAGGCGCAGGAGGTGACCATTGCGTCGTGAGTGTACCAGTCGTCAGGTGACCCCCAAATCTCCACCTCCAAAGGACAGGAAGGGGGTGAGACTGGGTGGCAGGGCAGCACCCAAGATCCCCAAAATACCATTCCCAGTCTCAAATCAGCCCCAAATCCATGACGATCATCGTGGACCACCCGAAAATGGAAACCCCAAACTCCGCGGTTTCGAAAGTTGCGGAAGCAACACCTGCTGTAGTTCTGACCTGGGGGCTGCTCTCGCAAAGGGGGCGGGGCAGGGCGTCTTTTGAGCGGGGGGAAGGGGGGGAGGGGGGGAGAGGGTTTGGTACCCCAAAGTTTGTGTCCCAAAAATGGCCCAACCAGATTTTCCCTTTTGTAAATATCGTTTTTTCTCACGATGGTCACTTTGGTCTGGGGAGGGGGGGGGCGGGGGCAGGGGGTCCCCCCCTCTTGGGTTTTACTTATTCTAAAGACGCCCTGGGTGGGGGGGGGGGGGGGGGGGACTGCACTCTGTCGCCCCGCCCGTGTCGCACAGTGTGCTCCCTCGTGCTCCCCAAAGGCTGAATGCCGCGTGGATACGAGCAGTAACCAGCACGACCGCTGCACAGCACACGGAGCCTGCCTCGCCACACGCACCGCACGCGCCTCACACCCGATGCAAACCACGCCCACTGTGCACAGCGCACACACTACGCACATCGCACGGGGGGTTGAGACACTTCACGAGGCGTTGTTGTTCCCATGGCAAATGCTGTTGGTTTCTTCTTCGCAGGGCATCGGAGGCTGATATCTGTTGCACCGCTGCCTCCCGAAATGACACCCTTTCCCCTCCAATGCAACACAAATTCCACTCCCTGCTCCTTCTCGTGCTCCACACCACAACCACTACTCAGTCACTGTGAAATCCGGCGCCGAAGGTGGCCAAGAGAGTTGGCGTTGGAAATGGTCGAGAAAATTTCTCCGGACAATCATGACCTTTCCGGTTCGAAAGGACCATCTTCACTTGTTCGGGTTCGGATCACCTCCGGGCCATCCCACGGGGCTCTAAGAGGGTCTGGTCAAAGGATCCAGCCAGCCAAGCCCCGCCCCCCCCGCCTTGGAAGTAGAGAGGGAAAGAGTGGGCAAGGAGGAAGAGGAAGGACACGGGGTGGTGAGAGACCGATGGGCACCACCGCCGATGGAGGAAAATGGTCCAAGGGAAGGGCAGCGAATGGCGATCGGCCCATAGCTGCAGACAAGAACAATACACGAAGGCGACATGCCAAACCCCCCCGTTGCGCCGCGCGCAATGGAAATTCTGCAGCCCCGGACGTTACGAATCCCGGCATTGGCTTGTTCCACGATGAGCCTTCGTCCACCCGCTGGTATCGTGTTCCTTCATCCCCCCGGACAAACGCACGTGCTGGAGCCCAGTGGCACCACCTTCACCCGGGGGTCAAAGGGCAGAAAAGGACTTGCCCAACGGCCCGTCCCACAGATCCGATGCCCATCTCGACGACAAAACGAGGACAGAAGGCCTCGGCTGCATCGTTTTCCGCTGCAAAACGGGGGGCTGGAGGAACATGCTGAAGACCAGGGCACACCGGACGAACGCCGCTTGTGCGGCCCCACGACGCCCCACCACCGCAACGAACTCGCCGGATCACAACACTGAACTCACGCAAACCCCCGCTGCCGGAGAGTTCAATATCATATGGCCCCAAAAAAGGATATTTGGTTGATGTATTTGTTCCATGAAGAATATTCCAAAATATAAATAGAGGCATGGAAAATTCCGTTGCTGATTAGTTGACCTTCGGAATTTGAAAATGATCAGGTGTAGCGGTATAGTTTGCAAAAGTGTTTCTGATGGTTGCCAAGAGATCATTGATTCGGATGAATTGGATAACCGCTTCGCACACCTCCACCAGCACCAGGTCATCCACCTCCACCAGCATCTTGAGCAGCCGCGGCAGCGGCAGCAGCCCCTGCGCCAGCACCTGCGCCTCCGGGTCGTTCCCGACGCAGCACGTGCACACGAGGGTGGCCACGGCGCACAGCCACTCCCTCTCCTCGTCGGTCATATCCGCCAGCCGCTGGGTGCCCTGCAGGAACTCCCCGTGGGTGGACACCATCGCGTGCAGGATCTGCTGCTGGTTGCGGTGCACCGGGATCTGGTTCACCACCGCCAACTGCTGCAGGCACTGTGCGGACCAGCGGGGCATCAGCAGGGGCCAGGGGGAGAGAACACCGCCGAAGAGGGCCGGCGGGGTGCGAGGGTCCTTGATGCGGGTGCGAGCGTGCACCGAGGGCGATGACAGGGGCGCGTGGGCCATGCACACGCCAGCGTCGCGGGTGCGGTACGTGCCGCAGGGCGGAGGGGGGAGGGACGAGGGGCGCCAGAGACTTAGCCACAGGGGGGGCACCGGGGCCCCTGCCACGCGCTTAGACACGGGAGGGGGCTGGGGCTATGAGAGAGCATGCACCGCCCTTGTCTAAGCTACGGGAAAGTCGCAACTTAGTACGGTCCCGACACCTGCTGTCGCTTGGACAAGGCCGTAGCTTGCGCATACCACATGCAACTTCAAAAAGAGAGAATTGCATGGGGAGCCGGTGCAAGAAAGGGGAGTACAAGGCACAAGTATCCCCAAAGTCTATGTGGGTTCCCGTGGGCAAACACTGACAAAAGCATGTGTCCATGACCGGCAAATGGGTCACCAAACCCATGTCTCATGTGGCTGCACTACATTTGGTACCCACTTAAAGTAAGTCCCAAATTAATACGGTCCCCACGCCCGCTGTCGCTTAGACAAGGCCGTAGCTTAGACAAGGGGGGGGGGGTAAGAACATCAATATTGACCCCCATTATAATGTCGCCCCCGCGGGAGGCGCATCACATCCAGAGTACCTGGGCGCACACGGGCGCCACGCTCGACTTGTCGGCGACCAGCGCCACGAGGTTGTGGATCAGCTGGGCGTTGTTGCGCGCGCACAGCTCGTAGTTGGCCTCCAAGACGGCCAGCAGCAGGTGCTCGGCGCCCACCTCCTCCTGCAGGTGCTCCACGAACATTGGCACGCTCTCGGCGGTGTAGAGCGCCACCTGATTCTTCGGATTCTCAGTGGAGAACCAGCGCAGGAAGCCGTACAACGCGGGCTGCATCCGGGAGGCTGCGGCCTTGTCCTGGGAGACGGCCTTGAGGACGTTCATCACCTGGGGACAACGCATCACCCGCGTGTGTGGGGGGGGGGGGGGATGCCATATTATAGAGGAAGGCCCGCATGGGTCCAGGGGTGGGCGCTCAGCGGAGGGGGCCTGTGCCAGAAGGATGTCTGATGAAAAGCATCATGACTGCACTGGCCCCCTTAAGAGTCGTCACCCTCGCCTAGGCCAGAGCCTCTGGTGGCTGCGGGTTATGCGTGTGTGTGTGTGTGCGCGCGCGCACGCAATATACGCGACAAACAGGCATTTACAAAGGCGGGCGGGCGCGCGCACGCACACACGCACACCGTGATCCACGGCAACACGGAGCACGACCACAAGACACACAATTGGCGCAACAACACGGGCACCACAATGGTGCTGAGAGTGCGAGTTCCCTCCGCAGGCGCGTCACTGACCAGCAGCTATGCCCAGGCACCTTTCATAACACACACTCACTCACACCCACACCCACACGCGCTGACCTCGGCCAGCGGCCTGGATCTGGGCGGCGGCGCCCTCCTCGAAGCCACCCGCGAGGCGGCGCACCTCGGCGTGCGCCGTGGCGGTGTGGTGGCCGGCTGGCAGGCGGGCCAGCCCCGTGGGCTGCCCATGCGTGGCCGCCACCTGAGCGGGGCCGGGCAGGAGGACCCACCACGCCTCACTCAGGGTGGGCAGGCCCGCGGCCAGCGCGTCGGCCGCCTCCTGCCACCTGCTGTGGGGCGGGAAGGGGGCACGGGCCACCTCGTTGTCGATGACCCGGCCCCCTTCGTCCACAGCCATGCTGTGGGCGCCCCCCCCCCCCACTGCGCCAAGCACAGCCCCTCGAAGTACACGAGGCGGCGAGGGGGGGGAGGTGCCAGCGGCCGCTGACCACGCCCGCCACCACTTGCCACCTCTGACGGCAGCACTACTGACCCCTCGCACATCCGCCCTTGGGCATCCCCCGCCTCTTGGGGAAGGAGGATGGGTCGGCGGGGGCGACGAACTCCCGAAGGAAGTCGCGCGCCGTGGCACGGGCCCAGCCCCGTGCCCCGTTTTTCACGTCGTCCCCAAGGAGGACGCAAGGGTAGAGGGTGATTCCCACCCTCACCGTCGTCGCGTGCGGGGCCCCACGGGGGGGGAGGGGGGACATCCAACTCCACCCCCCCCTAGTCGACCCTGTCCATATCCTCGTCGCCGTCCTGTGCCTCCCGCCGCCAGCGTAGGCGCAGCACATGGCCCGGTGGGGCGGGGTTGGTAACCCCCCCTTCCCAGCACTCCCACGGCCCACGGAACGGGAGGGGTTGGCAGTGCAGGACCCTGCCCTCCACCTCCAGGCCCTTGCAACTGAGGCCTTGCGCTCGAAGAAGCTGGGCGGCCGTGCAAGAGGTGCGAGCCGCTGCCTTCACTATGCCCTGGGCCTTGTGCGCGGTGGCGCCCACCAGAACGATCTCCTTGAAGGTCGCACCGTCGTCGCCAGTGACCGGCCAATCTTGGACGTCGCGGCGGGGGCAAATCTGCTTGGCCCCACTGGCCGCCAATGCCGCATGGTCGCGCTCCTTGTACGACATTTCTCACGCACCTCGTCTTGCCCAATCTAGCGCGGATGTTCAATGGACAACAACAAACAGCGTTTCTTACTCAAGAGTATCAAGGATCAAGCGTAAAATCCCTAGACCATGGGCCCCCCGGGTGGGAACTGTGGGTGCTTGGGTGGGCCAAAAGGCTGAATCTCTGCGCCACGCACGTGCCGCATTAGGTGCTCCCCCAAGGGGAGTATTTGCCGACATACAAAACTTTGCACTGCATGCGCACTGCGTGCACGGCATTCCCCCTGTTTCCCCCGGCACGTGTCTTCGATGCTTTCCTGTTGCTTGCCCACGGGGTGGGGGGGGGGGCGCTAGTCGGTGTCCTAAACCGCAGCCACACCTCCTCAGCGCAGGGTCATGGGGGTCGCATTACAACGGCCGGCACGTGCCATATACTCAGCCACAGGGGGGGCACCGGGGCCCCTGCCACACGCTTAGCACGGGAGGGGGCTGGGGCTATGAGAGAGCATGCACCGCCCTTGTCTAAGCTACGGGAAAGTCGCAACTTAGTACGGTCCCGACACCTGCTGTCGCTTGGACAAGGCCGTAGCTTGCGCATACCACATGCAACTTCAAAAAGAGAGAATTGCATGGGGAGCCGGTGCAAGAAAGGGGAGTACAAGGCACAAGTATCCCCAAAGTCTATGTGGGTTCCCGTGGGCAAACACTGACAAAAGCATGTGTCCATGACCGGCAAATGGGTCACCAAACCCATGTCTTATGTGGCTGCACTACATTTGGTACCCGCTTAAAGTAAGTCCCAAATTAATACGGTCGCCACGCCCGCTGTCGCTTAGACAAGGCCGTAGCTTAGACAAGGGGGGGGGGGGGCATCAATATTGATGATAATGATGATAATGTCGCCCCCGCGGGAGACGCATCACATCCAAAATACCTGTGCCACATTTGAATGTGAAAGGGGGGGCGGTTGGCATGTCTCCTGCATTGGGGGTGTCTGAAGCTGGCGGCGCCTGTTGAGGGTACGTTTGCCCGGCGCGTGCTCGGCATCCAAATCAATGTTCCGGCCATCCATCCCAATGCTGTACCCCCAAACATGACTCCCTCCTCCGGCCCAGGCCTAGCCCCTGCCGTCTTGGGGCCCACGTGTGGGCGGAAAGGCGACATTGCCCCTGCCTTCTCGGGGTCCCCAACACGGGGACAGAAAATGGGAAAACGGGGAAATCGGGGAAAGCTTTGCCCGCCGCGCCCGCCGCACTAACGTACTCTCATTGGCCTCTCGCCACTTACCCCTGTCCTTTCTTTGAACCCGCAGGCAGCAGTGCCCATTGGCCTCTCACCCCCTAGAGCCCTTGGCCCCTACTTCCCTGCACTCCCTCCCTTTCCCCCGGGTAAATTGTGCCAATGGAGCCCCCTCGTGGGGGTGGGACTACAGCTGCGGCTGCGGCTGCGACTGGGGCGGAGGGCCCGAGCGGGGTCCAGCGCCGGGGGCTACCGTGTCATGCAGCTTCAGGATCCTGCAGACGTCCTGCATCTGCATGTTGCTCTCGGAGGACACGCTCGAGGCCTCGCACTGCCGCTGGAAGTGGTGCACGCTCAGGTTCAGGCTCACGTTCCGCCGCAGCCCCTTCGTCCCGACGGCCCAGGCCCGGCCCTGCGCCTGCGCCCGGAACCAGCTCAGCTCCTTCATCATGAGCTCGCACCACTGCCCCTTCAGGTTGCTCTTGTTGTTGAAGAAGACCTGCAGGCGCACCGCGTGCGCGCACGCCTCCTCGTAGAACTGCACCATCCGGGGCGCCATGAGGAGGACGACCTGAGGGATGCATTGGAAGCGGGGGAGGTACCCGGTTGCCAAGATTGCCGAGAAGTTGGGATGCCACACAATATTGGGGCGCCAAAAAAATGGGGTCGCCAAAAAATTTTGGGGCGCCCAAATAAATTGGGGCGCCACACAAAATTGAGCCACTGTAAGCGATGTGGTGCCCCCCCCCCCCCCCCCCTTCAGGGCGCCCGGCCTCTGCCCAGCCGCTGTCCCCCTGACGGCAAGTGCCAACGGCATTTTGTAACCGACAGTAACCGCCCCCAACCGCTTTGGCAACCTCCTCCAACCGCGTATCCAACCCTGGGGTCCCTTCCCTTCGCACGCATCCCTGGACGACCTCCTGCAGCAGCGCGCTGGTCTCGGACCGCGTCATGCTCAGGCGGAAGATGAGGGTCAGGGCCACCCACACCAGCTCGTGGTGCTGGTAGTTCAGGAGGTCCCGCAGGATGGGCAGCAGCCGCTCGCTCAGGCACAGGTACACGGGGTCTGCGACGGGCTCGCGGACGGAGGCCATCATCCGCGCCACCAGAGTGTCGGGGTCCGCGTTCCGGTCGAAGATGTGGTCCACCACCTGATGCACCTTCTCTTCCGCCATCAAGTCCAAGGCCACCAGGAACAACCTGCGGAGGAGGGGCGTGCAGAGGCCGGGCCAGGCCAGGGATGTGCTTTTCCACTTGGGGGGGGGGGGGCATGACGCCGGGTTGTGCTGCTGTCTGCGGCTGGCGGCGCCCATTGGCCTCTCGCCACTGTCCGCTGCCCTTCCCTTGACCCCTTTGCCTCCGTAGGCGGCGGTGCCCATCGGCCTCTCACCCCCTGGTGCCCTCCCTCCCCCTCCCAGGCCCATCCCTCCCTCTCCACTCACCCTTCCTTTCCCAGCCCCCCCCCCCCCAGCCAAACCAGCCCCCCCACCCAAAACCAAAAAAAGTTTTCGTCTCGGGAAAAAGGAAATTTTGAATAGAGAACCAAAAATGAGAGGCCCATTTTAGGAACACAAAGTTTTGCTTTGCCCTCATCCCCCCCCCGTCCCGTCGGCCGAACACTCAGCACACCCTGGTCCAGGCGCATAGCATTGTGCAGCAGAGGAGGGGGGGGGGGGGGGGGCGGCAGGCCACAAGGGCAAGGAAGCGGAGCCGGGCCGGGGCATCGAGCCCCATGCCGTGTCGGTGATGGAGGAGGACCCCCTGTGTGTCGCCCCCTCCCATCCCTGGATGCATGGCACCGGTGTGGCCTAGACGGGCGCCAGGCGGCAGTCTCCGTCGTGTCTATACCGCGGCAGGTCATCTCCCGAATACTGCCCAGTCGTCTGCACTTCGTCCGTGGGCGGCGGTATTGGGAGATGACAATGACATGACCCGACGCAGCCCACTCGGCAGCACCTGTCAAAGTCACAATGGTACCACACGGGATCCCTTTTGCTGCATGACGCCGCCTTCCCGTACCTTGGGGGATGGGGCGGGGGGGAGGGGGGGGCGAGACTTAGCAGAGAAATTGAATGATGAGTGACTAATATGCAGAACAGAAGACGGTGGCGCAATGCACCCCACAATCTGAAAGGAGCGCATCTTTGCATTCTCCAATTCAGACCTGGTTGTCGGTATTGGGAGGGGTTTTTTTTGGGGGGGGGGGTAAGACCTCATCAAAAAACAGACAAATGCAAACCAGAGGTAATGCACTCCACAGGAAGGCAGAAGTTCATCTTTATTCTCTGTGCCAAACCTGCAGGCCTAGGAAGTATCCATATCCGGAGTATCCCAGTATCCAGCAGGCCACTGGAAAAATGGGAAAAATGGGGAAAATGAGGGAAAATGAGGGGAAATGAGGAAAAATGAGGGAAAATGGGGGGAAATGGGGGAAAAGGGGGGGAAATGGGGGGAAATGGAGAAAAATGGGGGAAAATGGGAAGTTGTTACAAATACATCATGGAAAATGTATGAAAATGTTCCAACAAGAAAGAAAAATGGAGGGAAATGGTGTAGAAATGGGGGGCAAATGAGTGAAAAATGGGACACGGGCAGGTCCCATTTTCCCCATTTTTCCTAAAGACAACATGCTTCCCCACAGGGCCGTGAATAAAAAACCTAGTATCCAAGTATCCGGATGGAAAAATGGGGGAAATGGAGGTATCCGGAGGTATCCGGAAAACTGGATACTTCCTAGGCTTGAACCTGCTGAAAGCTCAAGACACACACTATGTCTGAAACAGAAAACAGAACATCATGTCTGACTACAGTTAGTCAGACAATCACAGTCAGCAATCAATGTCGGATAAGGAAACCATGCATTACTGGCATGGGGCTGGTGGTGTGTGGCGGGGGGGGGGGGGTTGCGGGAGGGGGTTATTGCGAAGGGGGGGGGGTGGACTGAAGATGCGGTTCGGGTTTGCCAGTTGGTGCTGCTAGTTTACGGCACCTACCTGTGCTTTTGCGGAGGCAGCGGTATAGGGGGCGTGTGCGGGGTGGGGGGTGGGGGCTGGGGGGGCACGTACCACTGGCTCTTGCACCCTGCCAAGGCTACTCGGGTCCCACGCGCCATGCAACACCCAGATCTGACTTCCAAACCGACAAGCAGGCAAGAATGCCGAGGTCAAGTCAGCGGTCAGGCCGACGCCCTCGCCTTACAGAGGGGGCCTCAATATGGTCAGGCTGCAGTGTCCGCATTAGGCTCTGGCCGCGCCTGCCCCGCGACTGTCATCGCCTTCTGTCCATGGTGCCAATTTTCGGCGCTTCTGCTAAGCGTTCGGCGAGCTGGTGCTCGTCCCTTGACCCTGCCTCCGCTAGCTACACTGGCGCTTCGGGCTCTAGGGTTATGCGTACATACCGGTGAGGGGTCACTCCCTCCCTGTGTTGCTAATTTAGCTGGCCCCATTCGGCCACAATTGGTCGGGCTGGTATGGGGCCTTAGGTTGAAAAACCCAGTGGGTTCAGGACTGGTCAAAGTCAGTTTACACACAACATGCAACATTCAGGGGGTGAAGCAGCGCGACCCTTCCGTGCTGCATGACACCGTTGAAGGCGTGGAGGGAGAGGCCGGCGCGGAGTCGTCCGAGCGGGCCCCCTGTGACGAGGACGAAAAATTTAGCTTGCGGGGGCGGGGGGGTTCCTTGCCATCCATTGCCACCAGCTCCAGCGATGCCAGCAGTTGTACGGATGCTTGGGGCGACATTGGGGAGAATGGATGGGGGGTGCGGAACGTTGTGCGTGTAGGCCCCACTTGGTAAGGCGTGGTGGCCTTGTTGCACGTTGAGGGGGTCTGGTCGAACCTACTGGTCCTACTGGGGCGCATTGTAGACCACGGCGCATCAGACCCTGGCGTGGGCATCCTGGCCCTTTTAGAGACCGGAACCGGGGTGCAAATTTCGATGTCCCATGGTGGTGCTAGTGACGGTGGCTATGACTTCGCCGTTGTGCTTGGTTGAGTCGCCGGCGGCGTGTCGGCCTCCTCTCCTTTTGGCGGGGCCGATGCTGGCTGTGACATTTAAATTGTTCCCCCTCCCAACCCCAAATGGACTCTTCCTCTAGGTCCGGGCCCTCGTCTTCTTGGGGGGGGGGGGGGCTGCACGGATACATGCCCGAACAACAGGGGGGAGCGGCGCGGTCCCACATCCGCCAAGTGGTCCGCCCGCCCATTGCCTTTGATGCCAATGTGGGAAGGGATGTGCAGCCACTTAACCGCCTCTCCTAGCTGCTCGACCATGTCCAGGATTTCGGTCCACAGGTCCACATGTTTAACTGCACCGGATGTGTTTTGCCATTTATGTCGGCGCCACCGCTGTGCCCAACCCAGCACCCCATTGACCACCAGCAGCGAGTCTGGGCAGATTAGGGGGCGGTGTCCTGCTCGGTGTCCCTGCACGCTATACAGTGCTGCCCCCAATTCGCCCCGATTGTTGGTTTGGTCCTCCCCAAGGGGGATATATTCCGCCACATCGCGATGGTCCCCGAAGCACACGCCACACCCTCCCACCCACCCTTTTTCCGGGTGTTTTTCGGAGGAGCCATCCGGGTAGATGACATCCCATCCCTAGTCTTTATCTGAGCTGATGATGGCTTCATGCTGGGCCGCTAGGGCCTCGGCATTGTCGAATTTCTTTTTCCGTTTGCATGCAGGGACATATAGCTTTGGGGGGGAGCGAGTGCTCGACACTACCACTCTGGGGTGCTGTAGCACTGTGTGGTTACACATGGATTGGCGTGTGTGCACCAGTAGGGTGATTTCCTCCTTTGGCAACGTCGGGGTGGGGTGTTCCTCCCACCCCTGCAGTACTCTCACCCACAAGGTTAGGAAGAGGTCCCAGGTGGGGTGGCCCATACGGCCGTTGTGCTTGTGCATGCACCGTTGGGACCACGCTGCCCTTACCGCTGACCACAGTGTGACGCCAAGGGGGGTGGTTAGGGACAGTTCGGGCTGTTCCCACAGAATAACATTGGGATCCGTTGTCGGGCCATGGTCAGTGGACGCCGGGCCCATGCATTGCGTCGCCACGTGTGCTGCCACGGAAAAGAATTTGTACCCCGTCACTGCATGTTGCGTGGGTTCCAATTGCCCGCCGATGGGGCACGCCGTCCCCGCTGGTTGCCAATTGGTGAGGCGGACACCTACCGTGAGCTTTTTGCACAATGTGCTGCCTACCCGTTGGGGGGAGGAGCAGCTTGTGCCATGCCTGCCACACCTCGGGTCGCTGGTGCGGGGGTTCCCGTGTTAGCGCCATCAGATACAGGAGCATGCTGCGCCGGTTCCAATTCAGCCAAAAGGAGGGGGTCGCCGTCTCCAGGGTGGATGGTCAGGGCTTAGGGTGGGCTCGGAGCAGGCAGAGGCCTACCTGGTATACCGGACTCCATGTACAGGGGAGGTTCACCCCCCCCCCCCAAGGCTTCCATTTGAGCGACCGCCTGTACCCCCGCCTTATCATGGCCATCGAGTAATATGTGTTCTGATGGGTGTCCCGAAACCACGTGGAGTGCCACAGGGGCATCCCCGAGACCACTTCTTCTTTGGATGTCGGTACTGGTGCCTTTTTGCGCAACAAGGAGAAGGCCTTGCATGACATTCCCAAAAAGGGATAGGTTCTCCACGGGATGGGGCGCAGCTGGAGCCAAGGTAGATACCGTCGGTCCAGGTCTATCCCATTGTTGTGTGCCCATGCCTCAAAATGTCGTTGAGACAGTGGTGGTACTCCCTGTGGCTCTGTCGTGGACAGCACAAAGGGGGCGGTGTGCTGCCACAGGAGGTAGGTGCGTGGTTGGGGTAGGTGGTATCCTCCCTAGGTGGGGGGCAGGGCCATGATCGGTAACGTCGGCCCCCAGCTATTGAGCCTCAGCGCCACCTTGTAAATCACAAAGATAAACAAGGGGAGTACGGATTCTTGCAAAAGCGCCACCCATTCATCCTGGGTCAGTTGGAGCAACCTATCCAAATCGGTTTCATCACAAAGGGAGCTTGAACCGACCAATATGTCGCAAGCCTGAAGTCCTTTGGGGTAGAGGTAAGACAAAAGGTCAAGTATCTGGGAATTGTGCTGGGTCATGTGACCAGCGAGGAGGCATATGCACCAGCCATCGCAAGGGCCTCCTTGCGTGCACATTTCATGAGCCACATTTGCAGCCCCACAAAAAAGCCAAACTGTCGAAGATGCTCGAACACGGGGGGCAAGAGGGCGCACGCTGGGCGGGGGGGGGGAATGGCATATAGGAACAGGATGTGCACATGTGGTGACACCGCCCGTAGTGCGTGAATGATGACAAAGCACACCATAATACACACTGGGAATAGGGGGTCTCCTTGCTTAATTGGGGGGAGACGGCGATGTCTTTGACCACCCCCCTACCCACGGCAAAAATAAATTGGGCCTTGAACATTGACATGAGTAGAGAGATTAACGGTATGGGTAGGCCAATGTGTAGGAAGAATGCAACAACAATATTGTGGTGGACCGAGTCATCGGCCTTTGAAAAATCTACGCTAACCACTAACCCTTGTTGCATGGCTTCCCATGCACCGCGCACATCCCACACATGATCAAAAATAAACCGTCCCTTTATGAACCCTTTCTGGCTGGGGGGGTCACAAAGGCTACCACATCCTCTATCATCAAGTATATGGTCATTGATACCCATTTGAAGAGCACAATCTTTAAGCATATCAGCCGCAAGGCATTGATAGACACTGAGCCCGACTCTTTGGGGATGGGGCTGAGCAGCCCCAGCGCCCACCCGGGGGGGATGGTTCCTCTCTCGATGAACCGTGCAATTGTTGGCGTCATTTTGGGCACCAGCGTGTCCACCAAGGCTAGAAAACTCTGTGTTGGGATGCCATCAATCCCTGGCGATGATCCTTTCTTCATATTTTCGAGCGTTGTGCGCACCAGTTCGTGATTGAGGGGTCGCATCAGTGCGGGGGCCACCCCTTTGATGTTTGCTGGTAACGGTGACCTGATACTCCGCACACTCTGCCACAGACTTCGTGCCTGCCGCCATTATGCCCGCCCAGTTTTCTTGGAGGGCTTTGGCTTTGGCTTTGGTTCAGTCAAGATGGTTCCGTACTTGTCTGTGGGGATTTGGAGTCGCCCTTGCAAAGAATGCACATGAGGAGGGGAGATGGTCACGACGACGGCCTTATGGTCTGACAGTCCCAGGTGGTGCGTGAAGCACCTGGTTAGGGAGGGGAGCATGGGTTGGGACAGGTGCACCCTGTCGATCCTGCGGTGGTGCGATCTGGTTCCCCGGTTATCCTGATCCTCGTGTGTTTGCTCTGGCTGTGTATCCCTGAGGTTCGGGTCTACGGTTACCAGATGCTGCTTGTCTGCTTATCTGTGTGGAATCCCCAGGTCCACCCCTTGGGGATGTGGTGTGCCTTGGGGTCCAGGGAGGGTTTGGAGGCTGTTGCCCACGCGTCCGCCAGCGCATTTTCCATTAAAAAGGCTGTCTCCATTTCTCTGGCTCTGGCGGTCGGGGGGAGGTCGTCATGGGGGGTGGGCACTTCGGTACCCATTCCCGGCGTGATCACAGAGTTGTGATCTGCCAGTAATGCCTTACAGAGCGGAGGGGGGGGGGGGGGTAGGGGAAATCGTGGCCAGGGAAAATTGCGGCACCCCCAAATTTTGGTGCCTTGTGTACAGTTGGGGAACTGTGGTAACTGCCCCACCTTCGGCAAAGGTCTGGGCCGGGTTGCGCAAAAAAATTTCGTGGGGAAAATTCTGTCACCGATTTGAAACCCCCAAATTTCGCCACGAAAGCTCCCCCCCCACGTACGGGGTTTGGGTGGAACACCAAGTCGAGCAGGGCAGACAGCGTCAAAGGGGGGGGGGGCGCAAAGGGGCCACCTGCAGGCCGCCACCTTGCACTTCATGATGTGCTGGTTCTGCTCCGAGAACTCGTAGCGGTCCATCGAGGGGCCCGGGGCGCCCCCGAAGCTCCGGGTGGACATCATCAACGCCATGGTCGGCTGCCGGCAGAAGGAGAAGGGCATCGTGTCGGTGGTGCCGTCCACCAGCTGCAGCAGGATCTCCACAACCTCCCGCAGCTCCTCCTCCGTGCACTCGGCGTAGTGCACGATGCGTTCCCACACCTGCGGGGGCATCGCGCAAGCGACCGGGGGCACGCGCACATGGGAACGGGCGCAGAGCACCAGCCGCACCGGGCAAGTGGTGGGCAGGCCACGGCCTACCGTTACGGGGCGGGGCGGGGGGGGGGGGCGAAATGGCAGCCTGGGCTCCTCCGCCTGACCCCCTAACCCCCCGACCCATCCCCCCACATCCGAAACTGTTTCCTCAGGAAAAAGATGGAAATTCATCAAATGGACCCCAAATTGGAGGCGGAAAGGAGGTACAGAAGCTTTTTCTTGACCCCCCCCCCAGCCCCCCGCTGTATGGGTTTCGCCACTGGGGCGTGGCCTGGCTGGGGGTTTGGAAATCACAGGAGCAGCCACCGAGAGTGTGGCTGTCAGCAGGAAAGTGCGGACGGCATTCACGAGCGATGAGCGCGCTGCTGCAACGCACTCCGACGGTCAGCAGGAGGACACATTAGCCCTGAAAGCCGCATGCACGAAGAGTACGTGGCTCCGGAGACTTTGACGGGGCGCGCGCGCGGCCTGGGCAGGCACCGATCCGGGTTGGAGGGGCACTGGGAAGGGGACAGGCAATAGTGAGGCGCACGACCTTAATCACTTGGTGCGTGAGGAGGTTGCGCTCGGGGCGGGACAACTCCTGCTCCGTATTCCGCCGCAGGTAGTCGGTCGCGGCGCTCTTTATCGCCCCCAGGAACTCCCAGTCCAGGTTCTCGGTCCGCTCGCCGTTGCCGCGCGGGCGCTGCCCCGCGCAGCAGTCCTTCACGATGCCGCGGACGCCCAGGACTGTGGGCGCGTGCGACGGCCGCATAAGGTACACCACTGACACGATGGACCACAGCCGCGACTTGACGCGGTCCGGAATGTCGTGGTGGGGCGTGCCCAGGCCGATGGCCGCCACCAGCATCTCCTGCGACACGAAGCGGCGCACGACCTCCCGCGTGCGCATGTTGGCCCCCACGCACAGCTTCGCGAACAGCTCGAGGCTCTGCTCGAAGTAGCTGGTCAGCCGCGCCCCGGCGGTCGCGTAGAACTCCGACAGGTCAACCCACCGGCCGGGGCCCGGCGGCCCCGGCCCCGAGCCGCCGCGCGCGCGCTTGGACCGGGCGGTGCCGCTGGTGTGCACGGGCGTCGGCGCGACGGCGTCCCGGGCGGACAGCCGGGAGTCCTCGTCCTCAGGCACGCGGACTTGGATGGCGCCGTTCTGCAGCCGCAGCTGCAGCAGCAGCTCCGGGTGCTCCTCCAGCAGGTGCTTGCAGATGTTGCTCTGGTTGGACAGGATGCCGTTGCCGTCGCACACGCACAGCCCGCAGAGGAACTTGAGGTAGCCGGCCTGCCGCACGCGGTGCGTGCACACCCGGACGAAGGAGGTCACGAACCGCGAGGGCATGTGCTCCAGCAGCTGCCGGTTGTCGGTGAACATCTCCGACAGGGTGTCGGCGGCGAGGCGGCAGTAGCCCAGCTGCGACAGCATGAAGGGCACGTACGCCGCGAGGCCGAAGGCGAAGCTGGGGCTCCCGCGGACCATCAGCTGCAGCAGCCGGTACGCCAGGGCGCAGGCCTTCGCCAGCTCTGAGTTGTGGGGGCTCTCGAGGTCGTGGATGCTGTACGTCGGGTTGCCTGCGGTTTCCTGAGGGAGGGAGGGGGTTGAGGAACCGCGTCCCTGGCAGCGCGGCATCAGGAGAGCGGTGCGGGCGACGTCCTGTGATGAGGCCCAGCCCCCCGGCATGACCGGCACGGCCGTAAAGGGCCTCCCGGGGCGGATTCGGGGCCCTGGACGCCCCCGGCCGACCCATCCGACCCCCCACCCTCACCTCAGAAAAATGTCCCTCGGCGGAAAAATTGACTGTATTAAAGGGGCTGGAAATCCGAGGCCGATTTCACATACACCGCCTTCCGTCGGCCTCTGCCCCCCGCCTCACGCTTGAAAATCCAACAATGTCTACCTCAGCGCGCACACCTGAGGCACCCTCAATGCAGCATGCAGGGACCAGGAACACCACAGGCATCATCCGGGTTTTGGCAGTGGAAGCAAATGAACAGATTGCAAACCAACAACGTTGTGCATTGGCAAACACAAGACGTTCATGGGAGGGGCCAAGATTGCAACTCCAAGGTCGTGGATTCGATCTCAAGCGTGCGTAGGCCATTGGCGGCCGACATGCGGTCGGCGCTCTGTCAAGCTGCATGAGGAAATCTTCGGGGAAGGCAGGGGGCTCGCATGGGCACCACCGCCAAAGGCCTGTCGACTAGTGGAGCTCCTGCCACACACAGTCCAAAGAGCAGGTCAACCTGAAGGCTGCTGCAACGCTCACCCCCCCGGGGGTGTGTACCCGTTACCACCGTTTCGTGTTTCATGATGAAACAGTCGCCTCTCAAAGGGACCGACTTCTTGCAATAGCTGGACAGGCACCAGCCCTCCCACTTGGACATGGACTCAGTGCCGCCACCAATGCCGATACTATGTGCCCCCCCCCCCCCAACCCCCAACCCCCCGGACAAGGACGGTGGGGAGGAGTTGTGAGAGGTGTGTGTGCGTGTGTGTGCGTGTGTGTGCGTGTGTGAGGGGGTGGGGGTGCATGACGCCCGGATGAATTGCTGTCTGAAGCTGGAGGCGCCTATTGGTCTTGGGAGGGGGGGGGGGGGGGGCGAAACTCCATGATTTCGCTGTGGGGCTGCAGCAGTCAAGCAGGGACCAAGGGATGCCCCCCTGTGTGACATTCCGTGGGGTTGCTCTTTCTTTACGGGCCCCTGGACAGTCACCCGCTCTTCCTTTTGCGTTTTGCATCGGGTCGCTGTGTTCTGACATCCGCTGCGGCCTGTGTTCCTTGTGGTGTCGTTTCCGCATCAGCAGGGCCCAGTAGTTGGCACACTGGCGTTGTGCTGGTTGTTGCGGGGGTCGTTTGACAGTTTTTGCTGCCCACTCCCCTCCGCGTTCAGGTCGTCCACCACATGCCTCGCCGCGTTTCCGTGTGCGTGAGGCCCCATTGCACCACCCCTCCTCGTGTAGTCCTGGTCATCCACCACCTGCCTGCCCACGCTGCCGTGTGCATGGGGCCCAATTAATCCATCCCTGCGCATGGTGCACGTGGACATTGCGCGCACCTTCATGGTTGCCGCGGGTGTCGTCCGCACCTCTGTGGGTGCCGTGCGCTCCTTTATGGTTGCGCTTGGCTGCTGTGGCCCTCTTGAAGGTCCAGGCCGGCACCGCAGGCCCCCGCGTCCTCGCCCAGCGCCAGCCGCTGGGTGCGCGCGGAGGGCGGGATGGAGCACGGGGGATCGCCGGGTGCCGCGGTATCGGCCCCGGCACCGGCCAGGCGAGCGGGCTCCGGCGACAGATGGCGCGGGTGGCATGTGCACCTGTGCGGTGGCCTGGGTGGTTTGCGCCGCACAGTGGCCGCACCGTTGTCCTTGGTTCGTCCCACCCCAGTTTTGCTGAGTGTTCCTTCCCTATCCTCCACAACCTTGAACCAGGCAGACTGCGCTGCGGGGGTCCCTTCGGTGGGCCTCAGAGCGCGGCGTCCCCTGCGCGCACAATCACCATCACTCCAGTCCTGCCAGGCAAACGCCTCAGAAGTCCCAGTGGTGGGCCACTGGGTGCCGGCTCTCCTGGGCGTATAAGTCGATGACTTAAACCAAAACCCATGGCTATGGCGGTGGGCTCCGCGTCCGAATACCTGTGTGCGTCTTGGTGCCTGCGTCAGTGTTGGGGTTGTTGGCGCTCTCTGGTAAGCCAAACCGCGGGATGCCCCCCCCCCAAATATGGATGGATATCGATGGACAGAGGCGATGAAAGCTGTGGGGCAGGCGCGGCCAGAGCCTAATGCGGAGTTTGCAACCTGACCAATTGAGCAGCCTCCCCCCCCCACCCACCCACACCTCCGCTGTGGGTAGGGGTTTGCCCTGTGCGCACCCACAAACCCCAAAACACGCACAAAGCCACAGCCCCTCTCCCAGCACACAGCCCTATCCCCATGCGCAGACCCGTCCTTCCTGGCACAGCCATCCTCCCCTGCACACAGGCCTCGCCCCTTTGTGCACAGAGCCACCCAATAGGCCCCCCAAGAGGCCCCCCGATAGGCCCCCAATAGGCCCCCCAATAGGCCCCCTAATAGGCCCCCTAATGGGCCCCCTAATAGGCCCCCCAATAAGCTCCCCACACAGGCCCACCCCCCTTGCTCACAGCCTCCCTCCCCTGGTGCACACCAAACGACAGCCCTCCCCCCATGTGCGCAGCTCTCACCCAGCCATCCCCTCAGCCTTGAACTGCAGCGGCAACCCGGAGGGTTGCTTCAATCCCAAGTGGAAGTGGCAAGATGGTGCTTTACTCTCGTCATGCGTACGCCTTCCGTGTCAGTCTGCCCTGCACTTGTCTTCTCTGCTCCTACCTCTCTGCCATGCTGCCCCTCTCGTTTCGTCCATCTTTCTTCTGACTGACCTATTCGCTGTCTCTGCGCCGCTTATCTTTCACTTTCCTCTTCGTGACTTATTCTTCTTCGTCTCATCCCCCGCGTCTTTCCACATAAGCAGGGCTGATCGCGAAGAAAGCAGGACCTGGCTGTTGGATAAGCGGCGAGGGTTTGGCGGTCATCAAAACAGTTGGATGGCCGTTGGGTGCGGACGTCAGCAGCTGCGGCGGTCAGTCCCTCGCGAAGGGGGGGGGGGGGCGGGTAATCTCTCTCCGCTTCAAGGAGGCCAGAGGTCACCTGGAAAGGGGCTTTCAGGAGCTCGATGACCAGCGCCTGCACGTTCATCTCCAACAGCAGTTGCTGATGCCGCACAACGGGCTCGCCGCTGCAGTTCATCGGGTCGGGGTCTTGGCTGTCGGTGCAGAACAGCGCCAGGCTGGTCAGGACGCTCTGGGCCGCCAGGAGCTGCTTCAGCGTGGCGCCCCCGTGGAACTCGGCCACGCAGGCCGTGAGCGCCTCGCTCATTTTCAGGACGAAGTGGACGTCGTCCAAATCGCCGGCTGTGGGGATGTCCAGGGTGAACACGTCGTCGTCGTCGACCATGTGCGACAGCTCCAGTGACAGCGGCGCGTCGACCTCGGAGGAGGACACCGTGCTGGAAACGGTCCGCGTGGGGTCCTGCAGCGTCGCCGGCCGCTTGACGTACAGCCCCGTGGCCTCGTGCTTCAGCCGCACGGGGGTCGTTGAGGTCAAGGCGATGGCGTCAGAGTCCAAAGGATAGAGCAGGAACAGGGTGTCGCTGCTGGTGGATGGGGCCGCCGACACGGCAAGCGATTGGGTCATGCTGCGGAGGTTGTCGCCGACCGTTAAGTAGGAGCTGCTCGCGAGGTGCCGCAGCCGGTACGGCGCCCCGAAATGGACGCTGCCCCCGCGGTCCGCGCGCGCGCCCTCCAGAATCCACATGGCGTTGGGGTGGACGCTGTGGTCGACTTTCTTCAGCAGCTGCACCTGCGCGGCGCCCCCGAAGTGCCAAGCCGTGTTGCGGAACTCCGACATGAAGTGCGTCAGCACGTGCACGAGGGAGCCCGTGCTGTCCCGCTGGAACGACTGCGACTGCAGGTACGACCCCGAGGGCAGCCACGTGATGGAGAGGTCCCGGCCCCGTTCCGACGCAATGGTCTCGAGGTCGGACTGCAGGGGCATGAGGTCCAGCGCCGACAGTGACAGCCCCGGCGCCGCGGGCGCGCGCGGCATCGTCAGCGTAGGCGGCCCCTGGGTCTGTTGGGGTTCGGCGGCGAGGCGGGGCGACACGGGAGGGTCACGGGTGCGGGGCGAGGAGCCGCCCCCGGGGCCGCGGAACATCTGCGCGAGGGACGACATCTTCTTGCCCAGAGCCCGCAGCCCATCCCCGACACTCGCCGTCTTCCCCTTCAGACTGTGCAGGGACCGGGTCCGGGGATCGGAGCCGCTCCCAGTCCCGTCGCTGTGGGCGCTGTGGACGGAGAACTTGTGGGAGGCCAGCGTGTTGCCGACCCGGGGCGTCCCCTCCGAGCTCTCGCGGGTCACGGAGGAGGCGACGGAGGCGGAGCGCGTGCGGCTGCTGTAGAAGTGCTGATGCGGGGCGGAAGGGGAGCCCACGGTCAGGGGCGCCGGCTTGTTGGGCAGGCCCACGCCGAACTCGAACGACGTCAGCATTTCGCTGATCTCCACATCGGAACCGTCACTGTCGGTGGACGCGTCGTCGTCCGCCGACAGCACGGTCGCCACCGTTGCGGCCGCATCGCTGTGAAAAGGCGTGGCCGTGAAGAAGCCATCGATCTCGTTGTGGTACAGCAGCACGGGCTGCCCGGCACGAATGTCAGAGGGGTTGATGGTGGGGTCATCGTAGACTTGGAGCCGCCAAGCGAAATGCTGAGGCCCGCAAGTGACCTCATGGGACCGGGGGTCCAACGTCTTTGGGCTTTCGATTGCGTTGAGGTGTCGCCAATCGGAGTTGGCAAAGCGAAACAGCACTTGATCCTTTAAGCGAATATACTCTCCCTCTTGCCGAATCTTGTACTTGGGGACAATGCGGAAGCAGCGGTCGGCCGCGGTTACTCGGGGCCCCGCCGCAAAGTCCACCGCGAACGAGTTGGGGGCGGAGTCGGAGGTCAGATTGGTGCAAACCATCATGTAGCACCCCGTTTTCGCGTGTTGTAGCAACACGGTATCGCCATATCGCACGTACGTGGTCTCATCTATCCCGCGGCTGTGTGCTCGCTGGTACTTGAAGGCATCGCGCGCCGTCGGGCTCGCCGTGTTCCACAAATCGACCGGGAGGATGGCCCAAACGCACCGTTCGAAGTTGCGCGGGATCTCGTCGTTGGTCGCTTCCTCCAATTCCACCGCGTTAGCCGCAATACCTGTTCCACCTGAGCAAAGGAATCCATGTATGCCGACCCCCAAGATGGTGATCTTCGTGTAATACTGTAAATATCCATCAGAATCGGCTTCCATGATGGCACGGGTTCACCATGAGCCACATGGGTGTCTCAAAAAGAATAGACCTGCATCGAGCGCGTGTGGGTTACTTTACGACGATCATTTACGGCTTCGCAAACCCCTAAACTGCGTGGAGGGGAAGAGCCGAAGGCAAATGGAATGGAATTGTCAGTACAGGTCACTACCCACGTGCATGGTGCCCCCACGAGACAGTTTGGGCTTTGCGTCGGGGCGATCGGCAGCATGATGCCACCTTTGTTTTGCATCTTTTCGAAACTGTGTGTTTTGCTTTGACCCGCATGGCCCACCCCATTCTGGCCCTCAACCCATGGAATGAGGGCAAGACGTGTATATTGGGCTGGCCCTTCTTGCATGGAACAACTTGATGTGGATAAAATAGCATGAATTCTTAAAAAAAAAGAAAAAGAACCAAAAGCAAACGGGTAACACAACACGGTTGGATGGAGCCCCGCACTCACAAGCCAAGCAAAATACACCAACGAGAGGCCAAACTCGTTTCGGCCTTTTAGGAGGGATCAAGATTAGCAAAATTGCACCCATCCGTGCTCAGCCTTTTGGAATGTTTCACAAACGAGGCGTTTTTTGTTTCGATGTCCTTGTGTGTGACCGCATCGTCGTCCTTGAAACCCGAGAGATCTACCAACCATGTGTCATTGATAAAGATTGAGCATCATTCACATGTGCGTTCAACGCCCGTTCACACATAGGCTCGCTTCACCCACTTCACAGTCTACCTTCTTTCAAAAGTTGTCACTTGTGCACATTGGTCCCTTGCACGTGCTTCGTTTCAACATGGTGAAGGCACAAAGTGGTTGACAGCGGAGTATTGGAACCACCGCATCATGAAAGACACAACTTGGATCTTGAGCTTACCTTATGGGACCCGTCGTGTGCACGTCGTAAGGTGAAGTCCAGGGGGGGGGGCGAGCAAGCATTACATCAAAGCTGAGCGACCACAAAACATCTATTGGGGTTGCGCCGGAAACACTGAAAATGGTGACATGCAACTGTTGGACGCACGGTAGGCCATCCCGGAGTGATCCCACTCGGGCCACGGGCAAACTAGCAAAAGCATGCATCCGTTGTTTCTCAAGGAAAACTCTGGTACTTGCGCGACCCCGACTGTTGGATTGGTGCGCAACTTGGTTGACTTGGCGAAGTTGTGCGCCGTACTTCCATAGACGAGGCGGTGCGAGTCCACCGATACATGGTACCGTTGCCGGCTTGAGTGAGACGTCAAGGTCAGCCTTTTACACCCTTTGCAAGATCTTCCGTGGGATGTCGACATGGACTTAGATTAATTTGACGGACGCAACGAAGTCGGGAGGCGGCAATTTATCCCTAATTCTATGCTGTGGGGCTCTCTCCCCGTGTAAAAGTCATGAGATGGAACACAAGGCATGTTTTCTCCGCGTGTTTTGGAGTTTCCCGCGTCGTCTGCCCATACAAAACCTTGTTGTTTGCCGGGGAGGAGGAGCTTTGTTCAGGGGTCATTTTGAATTATATGTCATGGGGGAGATTTCAAAAAAATGGGCGCTTACAAACGATGCGACAGGGCCACGCTTAGGGCTTGTGGCACTCGCAAATGGCATTCTATATGCCTCCCCCATCATGGCTACATGGCTTATCACAACGCGGATCCAAAGGCCGTGGCATCAATGAGGGTGGGGCTTGCAATCGCCCTCAAGGACGATGTCGCAACGGACTTTCACGAGCTCCCGGTCATGATCGTGGGAATGGGGTTTTTGTGCTCCAAGAGCCATTGGAGTTTTCCCCAACACCGGCACTCAATCCTTTCCTCGACGACAAGCGACCCTAACCTAAAAGTGTAAATTGTTGAGACTATCCATAAGTTTTGTTAGCAATTGCGCTTAGGTACAAGGATGTAAAGCGAATATCCCAGTTCCGGCATGCACTCAACAATGGGAAGAAGAAACCATTAACTGCCGAGTGCACAAGGGACGATGCGTATACGAGCACGCTCGCACGCGCACAACTTGAACGCTATTCGTAGATGCGGGTCCCAATCTAGGTCATGGGACGTGCACTACGCGGTCCGGGGCACAACACCTTTGAACGCCCCCCCCTCCCCCCACCCGGCACGGCACCGCACGGAATGGCATGGCACGGGGCGGAAGAGGCTGTTTACGCCCCCCATCCCCCCTTTTCATACCCCCTCGGACCCTACCGAGAGCTAGTTCCCAAGCATTATGCCATACACATGCACTGGGCCCAACGTATTTTCGTTTTGTTTACCCACGACTAGAGCAACAAGCAATGTAGAACACAATCGGCAGGCAAGACCCTCGTCAGGGGCACAACATGAAGCGAATAGCCATAAACAGACTGCAAATGAGATGTTTTTCGGGTAGCCAGGTTCATCATATGTATTCATTGCTTGTTTGTCTTGGGGCCATGTCACATACACACATTTCATCGTAATTACACGCCCCTAAATTAGCTTGAGCCCAAAGTAGTGCTTTAGGTCGACAGCGTGGTACTTGAAAATCGTTGCAAGAAATAGGCCAACCAAGCGAACCAATGACCCATGCAAACTTCTTGGAAAAAAAACGAATCAGTCACAGTGCGTCCCATGATAATATTTCCGAACTTAGCACGTGGGTTTGGGATTTTCGGGGTAGATTTTGTTCCAGCAGACGATCACCATATTGGTCCCCCGAGCGATCATCCAGCGATTTCTGTGGTCACATCGAGTATTCTTTACATATTTCAAAATGCGACAATCTCAGTGATATGAATCACAAGCGTCTGTGGCACAAGCCTTTTTGGTTGAAATTCCCTTTTTCCCAGGGGAGCATTTTGCACGGGCGTCAAAAGCTTGATTGCGCGCGTGCAAGTTGGGGAACCTGCCCAGTGGATGCAATTTGGGGTAGGGTGCCGCTCTGGTGATATACCGGTATATACCGCGGCGCCGGGGAATGCCGCGGTATATACTGCAGTATATACCGCGGCGCCGCGGTATATACTGCAGTATATACCGCGGCGCCGCGGTATTTTCCGGGAATGCCAGTATATGGTCGCCTGTGTACCAGTATTTGGGAACCGCTTTTTTTTTTCACCTGTACTGTTGTTTTTGATATACTTATCCCCTTCATTTTAAAATTTTCTACCATTTCATCACAGGCACAAAAATGAAAGCATTACTGCTGTTGTTATTTTGGTTGTGGTTGACTCCACAAGCATGGGGAGGGGGATCCAAAAAGGACCCCCCATACTTCAGTAACTACAATATGGATTTCATCAAGAACACGCAGACCCTTTGGGGAAGGATGGTGACAACCTGTGCCAATGGCAAGCCTGCCTTTTTTGTGTGGGATCCCTTGACACAATACAAGTTTCACTTGTCTTGCTCATGTGGAAAACCTTTGCGTGTCCATAAGTGGCACCAAAGGATTGCATGCCTCTTAGAGGAGAATTGCATTCTTCTCATGAGAGGCTATGCATGTCGGCATAAGATCAACGGTGAAGAGGTAGGTTGTGGTAAAATATATCATTCTTGGGATATAACTAGTCAATTGACACCCAAGCTACAAAGGGCATTCCCTTTTATATTATTTCAAAAAAGTGCTTTGCACAAGCAAGTCCTTCGACTTGTCTTGACAGGACTTTCAAAGGGTGTAAGCATGTGTGCAACAGCAGAACAAATGGCTTCTTTGTACGAGGGGAGGTACAATGAAGTAGTTCATCATGCTGAGAGGTATTTTCCATTCTCAGATTGGGGTGCACCTCCGAGTGAGTTTTTGTTGATAGCAATGATTGCCAAAGAGGCTGCTCGGGGAAAGGGTTTCTATGATGCTTGCCTCAAGTCTCTTGGGGCACATAAACTATCAGCCGACCACACATTCAAAATTGCCAAGAAGTGTACGGTCAAAGTGGACCATCACTTTGAAAAACTTTTCGACAGTGCATACTTTGTTCTCAATGAGCTAGGCATGGTCTTGGCTTGGAGATACCTTGAGGATGCCTCCATTCCGGCTGACATCCTTGAGGAGATAGCTCAACGGCCAAACATATGTGTGGAGGAAGTTCACTCCGATAGATGTTGTGGTGAGGTCTTGGTGTGGAAACAATTTTTCCCGGATGCCCATTTGTGTTTGGACTTATTTCACGCGATTCAACGAGTGGTCCGTGAGATATCCAAAAAGAAAAAAGGATCGGCCACTGCTGCAAAAGCATTTGGCATGTGTTTCCGTGGGCCGGGAGACAAGAAATTTGTGCGTGCCGAGTCGAGTAGAACACAAACATTCGATGAGTCCCAACCGGACAATGTTCCGGAACGGGTGGCACATTGGAAGAAGCTGTTTGGCTACCATGTCAACAGCAAGGTGCGTGCTGAGATAGCAAAGCTCCTTACGAACCATCGCGACTGTTTGTTCCCTCAACACTACTCTGGCACACAGTTGAATGAGTCTCTGCATCGCCTGTTAAATGCACTGACCCGCATGCGCACTGCCTCTGCTACCTATATGGAAGCAGTGTTAACCTACCTCATTCATTTATTCAATGTCAAGAAGTTCACTAAAGCATGGGCAAACCCGCAGAAGTTTGGACTCACCCACGATCATCTCCGAAAGATAGCGCCCCTTTTTGCTGCGTGTTTGGAATGCAACATGCCAATTCCAACACGATATGAAGAGGCCTTAACTATTCACTCCATGTGGAAGTCAACTAACCCTATGGCCAAAGAATTTCCCAAGACATGTGACACAAGATTTGGGTTGCCGACTAGACAATTGCCACCTGGGTTGTCAGAGGAGGCATTAAAGGATGTTGATGAGGGTGATAGTGAAGAGATTGATAAGGATTTAGAGACCGTTGCGGGTAAGATTTGGGATTGGTTGGAGGATGTTGAGAACCAATGTGATGAGGGTCCATCGTTTGATGAGGATGCAAATGCAGAAGAGGTCGCGGATTGGTGGGAGAAGTGGACGGGAGTTCGTTCTCACATAGCTCACGAGTTCCGGGTGAATTCCTTGTTTGATGAGCCTGCTACCAATGCGCATGGCCGACCAAAATGGTACCTCCCACAAAGTTCCGAACAGTTGCCATTGCTCACTGACCTTGCCCACAATGGGTTGCGCCAAATGCCCATTGAAGGCGATGGGAATTGCGCTTTTCGTGCCCTTGCCCATTTCTTACCACATGATCATGCTACCCTCCGGCGCCTTGTGGTGGACGAATTGTTTGAGAATAGGGGGGAGTATGAACCTTTTTACACGGGTGACAATTGGGAAGGTGCTGTTGAGGAGCTGCGTGCCGATGGTTTTTGGCATAATGATGTAGCCGATTTGGTGATGCTTGCAGCCGCAACCCTCTTTCAAAGGCCCCTTATGATATTCACTGCCAACATGGGTGCAATACTAACCACTCCATTGTATGCCACGGGGCGGGAGGTTGAGGGGGACCCATTGCTTCTTACCTTCTACGGGGCACATTACAATGTCGCTGTACGCGACAATGACCCATCACGGCACATGTACCAAGATAAAGGGTTGCATGTCACTGTAAGGCCTTCATCTAGGACTACCACGGTGCATCTAGGACTACCTCTGCAACCCCCTGCACCCACCCCAGCCCCTCATCCGGCGCCCGCTCTTGCTCCTGTCTCTCCCAATGGAATGGTTGCGTTGCAACAGGCAACAATGGCGCTTCAAGCATATCAACACGCGGCACGACTAGGTCAGCTGTCTCCGCAACAATGGGTGCAATACCACCAATTGTTCGGTCAAGTGCAAGCAATGGCGAATTCGTTGGCCAATGCGTGACCCATTTGGACCAAGTGTGCCCTCGGTGAAGGTACCATAGTGCAACAACCCCCACTCCCCCCCCCAAAAAACAAGAGTATGCGGCATAGTAGGGTTACTGAATTTTCGGAGTGACCCCTCCCCAAAGGTGTTCCCGGAGCGCAAAACCTCGGTCAAATTGACCCATACGGGAATAGTTTTTCGAAAACTAGACACTTTTGGGCATCTTTTGACCCAAAAAGCGCCCAAATCCGAGCCGGTGGCGCCAAGTTACCCCCCGGGGACTTTGGAAAGCGTGGGTATGCGCAATAGTAGGGTTATGCCATTTTCGGAGTGACCCCTCCCCAAAGGCGGTCCCGGAGCGCCAAAAAGCGGTCAAATTGACCCATACGGGCATAGTTATTCGAAAACTAGACACTTTTCCGCATCTTTTGACCCAAAAAGCGCCCAAATCCGAGCCGGTGGCGCCAAGTTACCCCCTAGGGACTTTAAACAACCTGCTTAAAAAATCAGACACTTTTTGTCAATTTATTGGTGAACTCCGGGTAAAGGCGGCCCAAGGGCGCAAAACCTCGGTCAAATTGACCCATACGGGCATGGTTATTCGAAAACTAGACACTTTTCCGCATCTTTTGACCCAAAAAGCGCCCAAATCCGAGCCGGTGGCGCCAAGTTACCCCCTAGGGACTTTAAACAACCTGCTTAAAAAATCAGACACTTTTTGTCAATTTATTGGTGAACTCCGGGTAAAGGCGGCCCAAGGGCGCAAAACCTCGGTCAAATTGACCCATACGGGCATGGTTATTCGAAAACTAGACACTTTTCCGCATCTTTTGACCCAAAAAGCGCCCAAATCCGAGCCGGTGGCGCCAAGTTACCCCCTAGGGACTTTAAACAACCTGCTTAAAAAATCAGACACTTTTTGTCAATTTATTGGTGAACTCCGGGTAAAGGCGGCCCAAGGGCGCAAAACCTCGGTCAAATTGACCCATACGGGCATGGTTATTCGAAAACTAGACACTTTTCCGCATCTTTTGACCCAAAAAGCGCCCAAATCCGAGCCGGTGGCGCCAAGTTACCCCCTAGGGACTTTAAACAACCTGCTTAAAAAATCAGACACTTTTTGTCAATTTATTGGTGAACTCCGGGTAAAGGCGGCCCAAGGGCGCAAAACCTCGGTCAAATTGACCCATACGGGCATGGTTATTCGAAAACTAGACACTTTTCCGCATCTTTTGACCCAAAAAGCGCCCAAATCCGAGCCGGTGGCGCCAAGTTACCCCCCATGGACTTTTGGAGACCTGGTTGGTGCACTATGGTACTAAAACACCAAAAACACACAAAAACCATCACTTTGACCCATGTGCATGTCCTATGACCATCCGAAACCTATCCGTATGCATGCATTAACCTTATTCAACGACATGAGGCGCCCCAAGCTGCCACAAAGGCCCCGGGGCTCGCCCGGGGCCTTCACTTTTTTGAAAAATTTCGAACATAATAGGACAAATCAATATACCCCCTTGCCGGCGGCAATGAAATTTTTGCGCTGTCCGAGTTGGTCGTGCGCAAGGCGCCAGCGCCAGGTGCGCCGGTTCGAACCCCTGCACAGAACTGGCCTGCGCCGCGCGCCGCCGCCTGGCGACAACTCTCTGCCGCGCCAATTTGTGTCACCAGACCTTTCTGGGAATTTCGTGTCACCAGGAATTTTTTTCTGGACGATCTGTGTCACCAGAGTGGCAGCCTTACCGCAATTTGTTCAGCAGTGTGTACTGCAAAGATTGTCCTCTGTGTCACTTCTGGTGTGTAAAGTCCAATTTAAAGGCCTGAGTTCTTACCAGTCAAAATGACTGGCGCCGCCAAAACATCAAGAAAACACGTTTTGTGCGTCACTGGTGGTGCAATTTCCTTGATTTCAGATCGCTTTAAGCGTTTTTCAATCTTCCGGCCACAAGCAACTGACAATTGAGTACATTCCTTGAAGAGGTCGAATTGAAGTCTTGGCTCTCTTTCACCAAAAAACAAAGGCTGCTTGGCGCGCTTGGAGCGGGGCATGCCCCGCGTCCAAGCACGCCAAGCGGCTTCATAGGCCTCCTTTTTGGTTTTTGGTGCCTTTTTGAGTGTGTTTCGTCACGAATTGTCTATTATAAAACTATATCTACAAACCTCAAGCATACACTCTACGTGCTATACCTACACCTGTGTCTAGTGCAACTTCACCATTGCTTGTTGGGGTAGATTATATATACCAGGGGGGTGGTCAAGTGCCGGCTTGTACGTTCTACAATGTGCCGGGATTTTCGCTCCCGGGAAAATCACGGATGTTTTAATTAATTTTAATTACTGACGATTTAACGATCCGCTTGTTATAGATTGGATGATATTTAGATTGTTTGTACTAACTTGTCCTCATCTGTTCCCGGGATGCATTGCAAATCACAAAATAGAATGTCACCCCAACAACAGCTCAATCAACTAATCAACTGTAGACTTAGTTTCAATTCAAGCTCATCAAGATGCAACTTTGACAATCAGTGCAAGTTTTAGCTTTGCTTTTCGAAGTCTACTGTAGATGCCACTAGTGTAGATGCCACCAGTATAGATGCCACTAGTATAGATGCCCCTAGTGCTGCCCGAATCCAACTTACAATCCACACGTATGTCCACACTTGTTGTGCCTTTTTCATTGATAAAACAAGTGAGCACATAGCATATGACCTTAAACAAACTACCTTAAACGGTCTCTCGCTTCAAACTCCTCCTTGTTGCGGCTATCACTTTTACATTTAACCTAAATCTATCTTTGATGCCACCAGTGTCACCTCAATGCAACTCACACTTTACCACAAAACACTCCTTGTGCCTCTTCCACTCAACTACTAACTAAGTACAAATCACACAACCCTAAACGAACTACAAAATGAGCTCATGGGTTTCGAACTCCTCCTTGTTGTGGTTGTCACTTTCACATTTAACCTAAATCTACAATCCAAGTCACATTCCACCACTAAACACTCCTTGTGCCTCCTCCACTCAAGTGCTAACTAAGTGCAAAGCACAGAACTACAACAAGCGCTCACTGGCTTCCATTTCTGCCTTGGTAAGGTTGCCAATTTCACATTCCAGCCAAATCCATTGCTATGCCACCATTGTCAAATGCCACATTGCCAAATGCCATGAGACAGTCGGAATGCCAGCACAGGCAGAAAATATTCAACGAAAACACACGCTATGAGGCCTAAAATTGGTAGCCCCCTTGTACATTTAATACCAAAAGCCGCTTTGTGGCATTTTGCAGCGAACAAAAAGCCGGCTGTTAGCTGCAAAATGCCACAGCACGGCTTTTGGTAGATAGAAATTAATGTGACCGAAAAATCGTGAAAACTTTTTCACTTGGGCGCGTGGCCCGCTCCAATTTCCGGCCGTGATCACGAAGACACGCTCGAGCCACAACCCACTGTGAGGACCACTCTCTTGTCGCTCCACAGTCTCACTATTGTGTTGTTGCTCTCGCTTGCGTTCTCTTCCACCTCTAGTCACCTGCGAGGCAGGCTCCTGAGGAGTGCGGCATTCATAAGTCATTAAGTGGAGCGATTTCGGGGAGACATTTAGAATTTTTCACATGTTTCGAATGAGATAGTCTCAGTACATGAAGTGTGCGGGATGGCCGCCAGCCATACTCAAGGATGTGAGTGACAAGGTAACTTACACCCCTCAATTCCAAACCCCAATAAACTCATGGCGAAATCGTCAAATTTGAGGATTTTTTGACAAAGTGAATTTTTGCACAATATAGTGATCCAAAAATACTTCTTCATTACAGTTGTGCAAGTGCATTAAAAGTGTTAGATGGAGGCGAGTTTCTAGGATGATAATCGTTAGATGAATCTCGCGGTCCATCTAACATTTATTGGCCTGAAAATAGCTAAAATTGTTAGATGCGAAGAATTATCTACCAAAATCAAAAAAGCACGCAACACTTATTGAGCCGGTATGATGAGATTGTGTCATCGGACGCCAAGGGGCGTGGCCTCTTGGACGGAGACTTCCTTTTGGAAGGAACTTCCCTCGGCATTGCCGAAAACAATGCCGAGGTTGTGGTTGTAATTGCTCCTTCTGCTTAAAAAGTTCGTCCTTCACAGTCCTCGTTATGTGAATTGTTGGGTGAGTATGTGCTTGTGGGGGCAGAATCGCCTAGCAAAGATGTGCATGGCTCACCTGCTTCTATTCGCTCATCTTTGGGATCTTTGAGTGGTGTGTCTGTAGATCTCCTTGAGGAGTTGAATGAGGATGATAGTGAGTGGGATTATGACGAAGGGCCTCTTACACCCCCCAAGATGCCCGTGAAATTTATAGGTCCGCGACTTTGGAGGCCCCGCCGGCACCCGAGGGAGCCGCACTCAATCATGATTTCTGCAATGTACTGCAACCATTCAAGCGAATGCGTCGCCCACGGTATCCTCCAAAGCATGTGCCACCGGAGAATACGTGCTCCAAGTGTTCGCGCGAGATTTTTGTTTGGCGACCCTTGCGTGGTGGTGCCCGCATTTAGTGCAAAGTGTGCAATGCACCTTACCATGAGTCTTGCTTTTCTGCTACCTCGTCTACTTCTACCATGAAAGTGGAGGATGGTGTGGGTATGGAAATAATCAAGATGACGTGACAACCAATTTCAGGTCTCTGATCTGGGTCCTGGCCATTCGAAGATACCCGACTAGATGGTGGACCCCCATCTTCTCGCGCCTCTACGACCGCTATGTTCTGTCTCGTTTCTTTCCTAGGCACATGGTTATGCAGTGGTTTTGCCAAGGCAGAGAAGCTAAGCCCTGATGTGAGTCGCCCAAGGGGGGAGGGGGCGCCACACCTCAAGGTTTGAGGAGTGGCCACGGCTGTATTTTTGTCTTCCGCTTGCTTTGCTTTCTAAGTAGGAGACAATAATATAGCAGGTGACTCTGTTTATTGAACCGCTATGTGGTGGTGTAAGACGAAAGGGGGCGCCAGCAGTGTGCCAGGAGTAGGTAGCAAAGATCCGGAGCCTGCATGATACCGTCTGGTTAGATCATGACAGCGCCCTCCTGCCCTGCGATGACTATTGACAGCCTGCGAGAGGTGGGGTGCTATCAATGGTGGGCCCCACTTGACAGCATGTTTGGATCTGTCCAGGTGGGCAGTGAAACTGTGTGGTTGATCAAATCGACCCCATGGGATGGGGCAGCCAATGGCAGGATTTCCACTGTGTTGCAGCACGTCCAGAAAAAGCAGCGCGGGAGAGTTGCGAATTTTCTGAAGGCTTTTCATCCTTTACTGGCTGTTCGGGGCGAAATTCTGAACCCCATGTGTTGGCCAGACTCCCAGCAGCTGAGTGCAGCCTCCTTCCCCTTCGTGCTGTTTAGCCGGTATAGGGATAACATTTACCTGATCTGTGCAAATATGGGTGCGAGACTGTTGGAGCATATTAAATTTGTTGTTTCTATGATCCTTCGAATTGTCTATGGAATCCCCTTGAAATGGGAAGCGCATGGGAGCGACGTCGTCTGGGGTGAAGCTGTCATCACGCATGGGTCCCACCCCTCCGTCCTGCGTTTGCGTCGTAAAGGGGTCTGCCTCGATCTGCGTGACACAGTGAATGCTGAATGGCATAAATGGGTCCACCCTAAGGCGCCCAATGCACGTGTGGTGTGGAGGTCACTCGTGAGTGCCCTGATTTGCAAATCGATGTGGTATGCATGGTCACGAGACGACCTTGTCTGCAACGTGCGCTCCATCATCTGGGGCCTGACTATTCGAGGTTACCCCTCTCGATGGTGGAAAGGTCGGGTCTTCAGAGCGTGTCAGCGGTTTGCCCTGGATGCCTTCTTTACCAAAACCGATATTCTGGTTTGGATTGAAGAAGCCAAGCGCTTTGTGTGCGATTCTGAAAGCGCTGGGCCGAGTTCTGGATCTGTCTTGTGATCTTTTGTTGTTATTTGTTACTATTTGAGTGCAGGAGCCAGCGCACGAAAAGCGGGGCTGAGCTAGCAGTTGCACTCGGATTGCGGGTCAGGGAGGGATGTCGTGTTCTTTTGATTCTGCAAGTGTTTTGACTGTGCTCTTTCATAACAGTGCAGGTTTTTGTGGGCTGGCTGTAGTGAGACGCGAGCCTGATGCTTTGGTCTGTCTACCACTTGGGGCTGATTTTTTGAGCCCGTGGTTCAGAGCAGCGTGAACAGTATCTTTGATTGCAGTGTGCCGCATGGCCTTCATGTTTGTTTGGCATAAGCTTGTGTACATTGAAATGCCTGATATCCCGTCCACCATATTGCCCTGCTTTTCGACTGTCATCTGCACTTAGCTTCCCATGTTCAATTGATTTTTTGGCTGAGGAGTTGTGCTGGTGTTGAGAGTGCTCTTGTGAGTTGGCTCTGTTTTCATGCATCACATCTCATGATGTAGGAATGACGTATGTGAATGTATGATATGTCACACGCACATGCTTTGTCCTGTGTGCCTTTGCTCAAGCCAACCTGCACCTACCGTCACTGATTTGGTTTAGCCTCAAATGCATTTGTGAGCAATCTTGTGCCTTTACGCCCCATCAGCTACAGAGTCCTTGTTGTCGCAAGTAATTTGACTTTTGACCATCCATTTTGCTTGGCAACCATGTTATTATGGGAATGCCACACATTCGATTCCGGTTGAAACAGACTGGTACCCATCACCACAAGTAGAGCAATGACTCAGTTTACGCTCAAGCAAAAGTTGTTGTTGCAAAACAATTGATCCAAAAGCCTATCTGTAAGAGAAGCCTAGCAATGTTTTCATTGTCGTGCCACTAACGAGTGCTGCGCGTTGCCTTTCCAGCCTAGTCATGGAGATAAGTGATCCGAAGTGGTCCGCGGATCACCGCCACCGAAACCTCTCTTTTCCCCCGACAACCGTACGTTTTGGATCAACCCAATCCGGATCGCCCATTGCAAAAATGCGCCCCCCACTACCTGCTGCACAATGAATCGATGGATTAATCCACATGGTCACCATTTGCTTGCACTCTTTCCCTCTTGCTCAGGAATGGTCACCGGTGGGCTAAGCTGTGTCCCGTTGTCGCGTGAAATTTGAAACTTTTTTTCGCAAGAATCACTTGTTGCCATTGTTTGTGGAACACTTGCTTCCTTTTGCTTTCACCACATCAAAGTGTGCGCTTTGCAAAAGACTTTCAAGAATAAATCACCTAATGCATCTAGGACATGTTTTTTTTCAAAAAGAATTTGTGGATCACTTGTTGCCTCGTATGTGCATCACTAGTTGAACTTTGGGCAAATTTATTCAAGAACTGTAGATAGAACTCATGCTCACGTAGTCTTGACCCAATCGTTGAATTGGGTTTGAACAAAGATGTCAACATCCGAAGGAGCGCCCATCGAGTGTTTCGCCGAAGTGTTCCACCACACACAATATTAGGTACTATTTCGTGAAGTTTTATGCAAGAGACGTCGGTCCAGGCGGTGTTCCACATCATGGACACGGTCTTGTTTGGCGAGCCTTGTCATCACTGCATCAATCCAATGGAGCAAACATCACACGTGCAACATCGCCGTGTTTTCGTCACCATCTTCATGATCACAATTTGTGCTGCCATTTGGGGTGCCATCTTTGTCCACCTAGACTCCCTTTGGGCCGCGGTTTTCCCGTTCTTGATGGTGGGGGCCTGCATCGTCGCAATTGTTCATTCGAGAACAACAAAGACAACGAAATGGGCAACTCCGATCTTGTGCTATGGATTGAGTTTTTGTGCACTGGGTGTGCATTGGAGCTTCGGGGCCGCTCATAGTGACAATGTCTTTGGTTGGGTGTTGCTTGGGCCTCAACTTGCCATTCCGTTGGGCCGCTCGAGGCGGGAGACCGTGGGGTTCGCCATGCTTGTTTGTGCATGTCTTGTTGTCATCCAAATACTTCCGTTCGCGTGCCCAACAACTGGCTGCCGCCCGCAGCAACCACCAGTTCCGTTGGTATGGTCGCAAATCTTTAGCGCCATGAATTCCATCGCCCCATTCATCTTCGTCTTTTCGTACATCACGTTGGGTTGGGGTGAGCTTCAAGCCCATCAAGACAATTTGCAATCCACCATCAGCGTTGCCCAAGAGATTTGTAAGGCGCTTGTGGAATTTGACCTTGATGGATTGGAAAAACCCAAGGATTGCAAATTGAACGACAAGGATGCTTCCAGTACAATGATCGACTTGCTTTACGACCTTGTCAACAACATGAAGGCATACCGACCGTTTTTGCCGCATCACTTAGTCGCCTGTCCCGAGAACCAATTGAAATCGATCTCGCCTGCCTCGTCAAAGAACACCATGCGGCCCTTGTCCATCGCGGACGACGAGGAGCGGGCATTGTATTTAGATCCACCAAACAATCCGCGGCCTAGGAGGACACAGCGGCGCAGAAGCACTGGTAGCACCACCCACTCATCCGGCCACAGAAGGTCTAAAAACCAAAGCACTGACTATCCCACACAATCCGGCGGCAAACAAAGTTTTTCGGGGGGTCAGACGGTCAACAACAAGGCCATGCAAGCGATGTCCAACGCCATCACGGTACGGGACGGGACTTTGGCGTTCTTTGCAATTCCGAACATGTCCTTGATCTTGGGTTGTGGCAACCCCGACGTCATCTTTGCAAGCGAAATCTCTGAGTTGTTCTCGGAGATCATTGTGGGGGAAGTCCAACAACACAACGGCATTGTTCAGGTACTGTCGTTCCTCTTGCTAGCGCAAGGATTCTCGCTTTTTTTTTATGATAGAGTGAATGAAAAAGATTCATGTTGTATTCAAGGCTCTCACAAATACTTACATGAATGAGCTGAGGTTTCGGTACGTTCGACAACCATGCTACCATTGCGTACTCCCCGAATGCTCCCCACCACTTGTTACGTTCCAATGAACCCAGCTAGCAACAATCGTTCGTGGCCAAGTGCCTAAATACTTCAATATCCAATGCGGTGAGGACAAAGCACAACGCGTCCACGTCCCCAACACGCAACGCGACACGACGCGCAAAGCGTACGCCCTTGCGTGGAAACGCGTTTCACGAAGCGCTTGCGTCCGCCATCGTTCCCTTCAAATAGCATCATTGTGGCGATTGTGCCTCACAACAAGGGGCGGGTACGTATGCATGTTGCATGCCCAAAGAGAGGTGTGCGTTGCTGAAAAATCCTTGCAAACCCTAGGGTTCAAAAAACAACCCTAAATATCCCCATGTAAAAGGTTGTGAATCAAAGTGCTTTGCAGGCCCGTTTTGCAACGTGCAATGTAATTTTACAAGTGTGCGTGCGCGCATCATCGATTTTGGATCGTCTTGCGGGGTGTAAAACCCAGTCTCTTTGTGCAGTGCAATCTGTAATTCTTTTTATAGTTTATCCACGGGGACCAGTGCCTCGCCACGTGGAATGTGGCGCAGCGCTGCTCCGTGCACGTCACCGCCGCCCTCACTGCCGCCATCGCCATTCGGGACCAATTCCGTGTCGCAGCCATCGGCCTGGCCTCGCACGTGCCTGGTGGCCTTTCCATCACCGCCGGACTGTGGTCGGGCCACGTGCTCGCCGGCAGCCTTGGGACGAAGAGCCTGCGGTCGGTTGGGACCCTCGGCTGCGAGCTGAACCGCGCGGTCGCGCTGCAGCAGTACGCCGCCGCCGTTTCCCTGCCCATCATCGTGAACGCCGGAATCTGGACCGCGACGTGCGACGCGCCGCAGCATCGTCTGCTTCCGGTGGACGTGGTGGATTTTACTGAAACCAACCCGTCCTCCAGGGGCCCATCGCACACGGAGGTCGTGTTTGAGTGTATTTCGTGCCTAGCCCCAGCCGAGGATGAGTGGATGTATCAGCTGATGGACGTGCAGGCGGAGAATCAGGTGGAGCGTCAACTGCACGACATCTTCAGCCAGCTGCAGCGTGGCGTTTACGACACGGACCAGGTGAGCCGCTATAGGGCAGGCTGAGGAGGGGTTGGGCTACTTCAGGGCAGGTCAGGGCCGCTGCAGGTTTCGGAGTGAACCTGGCTGGCACGACCAGCCGCTCTCCAACAGATGCCCCCCCCCCCCCCCCAAGCTTGTCTGTCTTGTCTGGGCACGGCCACCACATCTTATTGTCGTTTTTCTGATCGCAGTTGTCGTGGTCAAGACATGTGTGTGGACTACCCACGAGCAAGTGGTTCTTGGGAGCTGTGGGAGTTCTTGGGACCCCAGTACCCACAGCAAATCGACATTGTGCTATCAACCAGAATGTTGTTTTGAGCAGCACCTCTTCACAGGCACCTTCTTTCTCACTGCCTGGAGAAGCCCAGTCATGTCAAAGTGCGGGACCCCGATTGTCGTTTTGCCTGCCGCCAGCACAGAGGTCCCTGTGCTGCGCAGATGTGCCAGGCAACACTGTAAGAGACACGGTTGCTTTACGCACACACGCACCTGCACACATAGGAAGCACCGAAGCAGTTGTGTGCATGTGCAGGCAGTAGGAGGGAGGAATGCTCCCCACAAACATCAAAAGCTAGACACGCAGTATGTTTGAGTGCTACACTTCACAGGTATGGACGGCAACAGGTGTGCTGCACCATACTCTAATCCACATCTGTGGGATGATGAAGTCTGTACATATGCATCAGGACATGATACTGGGGTTGGGGTTGGGGTCTCAACAGCACCAATATTTTTTTTCTTAAAATGGCCCCCGGGATTAATCTTTTCATTTAGTTTTTGGATTGATATTGCTTTTACTAAAATCACCTTGAAGAGAGGTTGTTAGATTGAGCGCAGGCGCAGGCCTCGTCTACCTCTCCCTTTTTGGGGGTCGTTCTTGTAGCACACCCCAACATATGGTTTCTGACGTCTAACCCCTTGTAAAATTGTAGGACCAAAAATGATCCTCCAATATTTTTCTGGATTTTGACTCCCGTACCACCCCGAACCCGGGTACCCCTTTTTTGCGGGGAGCGGGGGGGGGGGGTAAAAAAAAACACCAGGAGGGACGAGGGCGAGCACAGCAGACAAGGAGGCAGCAAGGCAGGAGAGGCAACCAGGACAGGGAACCAGACTGGAGGGGATGGGGGAGCGTGCGCATGGGAGGCAGCGACAACAAAGGGGATGGCCTGGCCCGCCAGCCCCGTCGCTACTGGGTGCCAGGGTAACCCCTTCTCAACCGGCATCAGGTGGGGGGTGTCTCCCGCAGCCCAGATGGGCTGTTTGTGCAACAGGGGCGGGAACCCACCAGGGGCAGACCAGCCATGAGGGGGAAAGGGACATATGGTGGACAGTCGGGACAACACGTGGAGGAGCAGGGCACCTGGGCCTCACACACAAGGAAACACAGCGAGGCAGGCTATGGACGGCCTGTGGACAGAGGCGTGTGGACAGCAAAAACAGTCAAAAGGCCCCGGCAGCAACCAGCACAACCTCAATACGCCAACTACTGGGCGCCATTGACGCGCAAACGGCACACCATGCCACATCCAGCACAGCCCCGGCACACCAACCACTGGGCTCCGCGAATGCGGAAACGACACCAGCAAGAGCACCGGACGCAGCGGCCAACAGACAGAAGCAACCCGATGCAACATGCGAAGGGAAGAGCGGGTGACTGTCCAGGGCCCCGTAAAGAAACAACAACCAGACGGAATGTCACACAGGGTCAAAACTTCTTTGCGTATTGTGGCGGCCGTGTGTATTTTTGGACCTAGGTCCCAAAGAACCTTTTTCTTGTGTATTTTCAAGATTTAGAGGGTCTCAAACATGCTTTACGTAGGATATTTGATCATTGTGAATGGTCAGAATATTTAAAAAAAATCAGTTTTGGAAATTTCTATTTTTGAGCTGCAGAGGCTGGAAAACCACATAAGCAGGTTGTGTGACCTAGCCCCCTTGGGACCCCCCCCCCCCGCGCAACAAAAAAAACCACCCAAATAGGGTGAAAAACACCTCAAGTACCCATATTGTCACCAAATGATCACCCAAACCCATCCTAGGGGCAACGGAAGGGTTTCATGAAAAGTCAAAATTTGAAAATTTTTCAGGGGCCACGAAAAAGCCTACCCACTGTGAAAATGGCGAAGTCGTCATTGGCAAGGGGCCATATGGGGGGGGGGGCGACTGGGGGTACCCAGGGTTGGGACCCGGGACCCCTGCCATGGGTTAGGGTGTTCATATGTTAATCCTGCCCACCAGATCTTAGTCCTCCCTGCAACTGCACAACAATATGCAAAACACACCAAAAAAAAATGCACAGTTGTTGTGCCGCGCTAAAGTGGACATTTGTGTCCCATTGCCACATGTGCTGGCACATGTAGGCTGTCTTTCATACCTCTTGGGGCCCTGTTTTGGGGTCCCACAATGGGACAGTTTGTTGGGTCGGTGGGGGGTTTGGTTGGGCTGGGTTTAGGGACAGTCTGGCTGTCAGTTTGGGGTTTGGGTTTGGGTTTACCTTTTTTCCCCCTTGGAGCATCCTCCCAATGCTCCTCAACCACCTTGGGGCCGGGGAAGAGGAGGCTCCGGGCCACCTCGTAACGGGTGGCGCACCCCAGGTATTCAACCCAAACGACACTACCCTTGCCTGTGTGGACACGACACATAGTGCCCTTCTCTACCCACCCCTTGAGCAGAGGATGTGGGCCACTATGCCCATGATGGGGTCTTCGGGCTTGCCCCCCCCCCTTCTTTTCCTGCCGGGCAGGGGTGGCATTGGGGGCAGGGGTGGCCTTGGTGGAGGAGGAGGAGGAAGAGGCCACCGGGGGGGGGGGGTTCTTTTTGGGTGGGGGGACGGTGCTGTTGTAGGAAGGGGTTTCCCATGGCGACTCCCACTCAAATTTGGTGGCAACACGTCTGCTGCCCTTGGTTGCCGGCCTGGTGGGGGGCGGGGGGTTTGGGGACTTTCGCACCCTCATCCACACCCTCGTTGTCGCTCACCCGCCCTGCACCCCTCCACACATACCCCCCCCCCCCCCGGTGAACGCAACTGCCATCTTGGCCCATTCCTTCCTCCTGTACCCCCTGGAGGCCACCAAGACCCTCCTCCCACTAATGTAGGCCCCTTGGCACCCCGAAACCCAAGGCCGGACCTTGGGCAAGGCGGCGGTTGAGGTCGCCAAGGGGAAGCGTGTTGGCGTCATCCGTGTTGTGCCACAATACATGGATTGGCTTTGCGTCCATGGTGTTGACTACAGTATCAACCGCCTGTAAACAGGTGGGACTGGAGGCACTAGAGGGCAACCATTAATGACGGCGATAATTTTTTTATTTGGTTGTTAGAAGGTAATTATTCACGTTAATATCTAATATTTTGGCTTGTGGTCTAAAAATTAAAGGTTAATCTCAATATATTACACGGAACGCTCGAAAAATTATTTTATTACAAGCAAACATACCTCGAATCCAGGCGAGACTCCCTCGGCTGTGAGAGCCCTCATGGTGGTGCAAAAGTTGGTGGAGGCGGTTAGAGCCTCTACCGCGTCTGCCGCGGGGCTTGGGACGGCGGCTTGGGCAGCAGGGGTAGCCGCTTTGGGGGCACCGGCAGCAACAACAAGCATGGCCCGTGAGCCAAGGATGACCCCTTCATAAGTGGCTTGGCAAGTGGGTCGTAGATGGGCTGGGGGCTAGCCAACACTATTTGCCACACCGGCCCAAATAGCACAGCCTTGCCTTGGCACCATTGCCAGCACCACCCTAGGTGCACGCAGTGGTGGAGGTGCACACCAAATAGTGCACCATCTAGAAGCCTATGTCGTTGGGGTCGGACAAGAGGTTGAGAGCCGGCAATGACCCGACTGAGATGTGCTCCGGGACCAGGCTCATTGGGTGCGTGGACAGCCCGCGAATGGTTGCCACCTCCACTCGGCGTCACAGGTCCGGCTACCCTTGTTTTCGCCGTTGCAGCAAAGGAGGCGGCAAAGCGGGCGGCAAAAGACCCATTTGAGGGTCATGTGTGAATGGGTGGGGGAAGAGAAAATGGGTTGGTCCGCGGAGCACCCCTGCTCCAAGGCCTGTGCGGACTAGGGAACTAGGTGCAGCTACTGCTTGTTGTAGATGTTGCTCCACCTACTACATCTGCAACATATAGAAAAAACCAGTTTGTGGAACGGGTGTCTAGTTCCTCTTGAAGCAAAGAGTGCCGTGGCAGATATCACGCAATAGAAGTACTAGGGTTTGTAGTGTGGGTGGGTCATCCAGTCAAAGCGTCTATTGTGGATAATGTCGCGGCGGTTTTAATGGAGGTATCCCCTCACCGAGTGCATGGGTAGACATGCTAAGGTCAGCACACATACAGTTTGTCCATTCCCGCAAGTTGTGTGGTTCATGTGCAGGCAAAACAAGAGTTGGGAGTGGGGCAGAAAGCGTGGAATGTGGAGGGCTTTGGGTGGCCATGAGGGTGGCCCTGGTGCAGGAGGGCTTTTTGAGGGGTCCGGTAGTTGCACTGCGGGGGGTCAAATTTCAAAAACCACCACTCCCAAATCTGCAAAACCACCTGCACCTCCCGTTCAAGAGCTGTTGCCCCCAGCATTCCCCCCTTGGCCCGTGTTCATTGTGGGCCCACTTGAGGATCGTGTTGAGGCTCTCAGCGATATCTGCACGTACCGCGGCCAACCCAACCCCTAGACACGTTGCATTAGGGCCACCGCCATGGTCATGTCCTCCTCCAAATACACGAGGTAGTTGGAGTGGAAGTTGGCTTGCCGCAATGCAACCGTTACTCACGGACGACCTCCCTTGCCCCCAGATCGTTGCACGACCTCGGCATTCTCCTTTGGGAGTTCCCCTAGGCATGACTCAATAAAGGCCACTTAAAGGCGGCCAACAGCCATACAACAATGGAGGATGCAAAGGAAAACCAAGCACCGCGGTCCACCGTGATGTGTGGCTCCCGTATGCATCCTCCATTCTCCAAACTGCGGCCCGTCTCGTGATAGCGGAGACAGGCCTCCGCCTCTCCGGCCAATGTTCACCGGACCGTATTATGTACCCATGCTGCCGCACCCTTGTCCCACACACCCATATTGTATGTAGACCCCACCATGGGTGGCATAGAGACACCGATGAGGCGGCGCACGAAGGGACGGTCACCCCCAATAACTAGCTCACTGGGCACCCAGCCCGTTGCCCAACAAAACTTCTTGCATGAAAATATGAATGGACTGCAATACCTACGACAAAAAGGTGAATTAATTTTTCTGTTAACAGTTGGAGATTGATCTTGACATTAATTTTCTGGGTGGCGTTAATTTTATTGAATGGTGAAATATTAATCTCAAAATATTACCGAAAAATGAATGCACGACACAACACCACTATACCTGTAGGTTTTGAGCCCATATGGTAGCTAAGGCGGTCATGTGTCTGTCCCAGCACAAGGCCATCCCAATCACCCACAAATAGGACAATGTGCGGCCCCGTGTGCCATGGTTGAGGAGCCCAACTACCACCGGCACATAGGTACACATCCCCATGCACAATGAAGGTGAGCGGCTGCTTCAAATCAATGGTATCCACTAGTGATGGACACGATTCGATGTAGCGGGCCAAGATTGTGGCAGCCAACTGCGGCCACTAGTAGGGGGATGGGCAACGGAGACGGCCGGCCGTAACTCAAGGGGCTTGGTCATCTCCTTCCAAGTGTCCAAGTATTGTGGCCCAGTGGGGATGGGCCAGGGAAATGGGTGGCCCATTGCCGCGGTATGAGCCCCCCCCCCCCCCCGGGCGGCTGATAAACTCGGACACGTGCCGGAAGCCGGCCTTGGGGATGTTCAAGTCCATAAGGAGCCTGATAAAGTTGGGCGCCGGAAAGAGGAAGGAGGTACATTGCTTCACCGCCTCTTGAGGGGGAGTTGGGCAACCTCGGTGGCCTCGGCAGTGCACAGCGCCTCCGCTGGGGCAGTGGGCAGCGGGTCTCCTTTCTCACAATGCCGCTATGTAGGGGTTAGTGGGCAGTTCCCTTCCGGAAACTTTTCTTCGATTTTCCACTGCTGTTTTGGGAAGGCAACCTCGTAGTGGATGCCATTGGGTGTTTGCATGGTGCAGTTCGTGGGCTTGAACCTTCCCCAGGACTTCCACCAAGCAGGGCTGGCTGGCAAGAGACAATGCTTCAACATAACCTCACGCATGGGGCACACTGCTTTGATTTTTGGGTAAGATGCCATGGTGCCACATTTTAACCACGAATGATTTTTCTGCCCACTTCGTTGCGGCGAATGCAATGGATGGGGTACCCACATCCCGCAGTCATATTTTGTGAGTGTTTTGGCATGCCATGTTGGATTCTTGGTTGTTGCGGAGCAGCTGAAGCATGCAGGCTAGTCGATCTTGAGAGGCTGCGTGCCTTTCGGGCGGTGAATGGAAAGAAGAAGTTGATGGATCACCTTGTGTCAGAGTCTAGGTTGTTTGGGGGTCCCTATCCCGACGAGTGCAAGCTTCTACTTTCATGGTGCTTTCGTGGTAAGGACTAACCAGAGTTCACCGGGAGGGTCCCTGCAACCTAAGCCTTAGGGTTCAAGCAGCGGCAACCTATTTGAAAATAGTGACACTTGGCTCCATGTGTCTCCCTTCCAACGCAGGCACATGTTGTTTAAAAAAAAAACCAATGTCTTGGCCGATCACCATCGGCACCCCTTGGGCCTATTTGGTGTGTGCCCAGGCTATTGCGCATGCATGTGGTCTGCACACAGCGTCGTTTTGGGATATAGACAGCGACTGGTTGGATAGCGGTCATGCAGGGCTGATTGTTCTCTCCCCCGTTTCCCCCCACTCTCCGGGTGTCAGCCCTGCTATCACTGCGGTACAAACTCCGCCAGGCATGTGCATGTGCTTTTGAGTAGCAGGTCAAGTGTTGGGTCTTGATCACATACTTGGTGACTTGTTCAAAGATGTATGGATGAAGAATGATGTAGTACTCTGCCTGGCCCTCCTAAGGAGGACTTGTAGGGGTAGGCCTCTACAGTGCGCTACACTACACTACACTACACTACACTACGCTACACCCAAGGCGGTCCTTAAGGAACCAGATTTTTTTTTTAAGGACTGCCCTTAAGGACCGCCCCAAGGGACCACCAACCGCCAACCCCAACTCCCGCCAACCGCCAACCGCCGCCAACCGCCAGCTGCGACCAACTGCCAACTGCCAACCACTACCAACCGCCACCAACCACCAATCACCAACCACCACCAACCGCCACCAACTGCCAGTTGCCAAGAGCCAACCGCCAATCGCCGCCAACCGCCAACCGCCAACCGCTGCCAACCATAGTTGAACACATGGAGTGCCCGCAGGCTTTTTTGGGAAAACTGTGTAACGGAACACTGTTTTTTTTCCGATTAAGGACCGCCCTGGCTACACCATACCACACCACACTACACTACACTAGACTACACTACACTACACTACACTACACTACACTACACTACACTACACTACACTACACTACACTACACTACACTACACTACACTACACTACACTACACTACACTACACTACACAACACCACGACACTCACCACACCACACCACACCACACCACACCACACCACACCACACCACACCACGCCACACCACACCACACCACACCACACCACACCACACCACACCACACCACACTACACTACACTACACTACACTACACTACACTACACTACACTACACTACACTACACTACACTACACTACACTACACTACACTGCACTACGCTACACTGCACTGCACTACACTACACTACACTACACTACACTACACTACACTGCACTACGCTACACTGCACTACACTACATTATACTACACTACACTACACTACACGATACTACAACTGCATGACACTATACAACACAACACTACACTTATGCCGAAACAGACCCTAGCGTCAGGCACTCCTGCAGTATGGCCCCTGCAAGGCATCATGTCTCACCATCTCCAGATACGCAGTTTAGAGGCCAGTCTGCAAAACCTGCGGACCAGCGGCGATGAAGCGGTGCAGCGCGTGTGCAAGTTTGCGCTCGGGCTGCTCCATCAGTCCAAGCCGTACGCACGCCGGTCAAATTCGATGTGGAGCTTGGCCAGCAAGGGGAGGTCGGAGACGCCACAGTCCAACATTGCTTGGTCTGACATGGGGACGCACCGCCTCCGGGCGTCCTCAGCAAACGGCTCCCGCGCATCAATGTCAATGTCAAGATCGAATTCAGAGTTCGTGCTGCGGACAGACTCGCTGTTGCGGTTCATGAAGTAACGCAGCAATGCGAACGTTGCCGTGGTATTCAAACTGCACTGTTGGGCAGATGTTGGCCACACCAACGCGCCACGAACAATCAGTGTCCTCACCCAGGGTGTGCGAAAAGAAGGGGGTCAAAATGCTACCTCGTCAACAGAGTTCCGCTCAACAACTGAGCACTAGTGGGGGCTGTGGGAGGAAGGTCCCAGCCCCCCTCGAGCCCCAACCAATCTTTCCCTTGCTTTTTAGGTGTGGCAGCTCTTTGTCGCACTCCCATGCATCAGATCACAGAGTTCGTGGCTAGGGGTTTCCTGCAACGATGGATGTTCCATCTACAGACAACCTCGAGGGCAACCTTGCTGGCGTAGAGTCCAGGAACGTTTTCCCGCCTGCTTCCCCGTAACATTCCACTGGTTTGTGCATGGGCGTGAGCAAAAAAAAACGATATGACGAATTCTGAATGTCGCACCAAAGTCGAATGATGCCACCCAAGTAGAGCTCGAAGGGCCCGGCCATTCAAGGCTGCTGTCGTTTTGCTCATGTGGCTTATCCATTTTGGGAATGTCTGTGTTTCTTGGTTTGACGCAGTGGCTGCGGTGTCAAACAAAAGAATGCGTGGAGAAAAAAGCAAGTCTCTACAGAACAAAAAACAGGTGAACGAAAATGCTAGCGCAGCTGTCAGGTCTGCACATTCACCAGTTTCGGTGGCTGACCGTCACAGTCCGATCCAGCCCGGTTTCGTGTACCGCCAAACATGGATTGCTCCCTGCAAATCTCTGGCACCGCCATGCCAAACGGCTGGACTGCGCTGGGTGTGTGCGTGGGGGGGATGAGGGGGCTCCATTTTAAAGCAAAGTTGGATGCGGTGTGCTGGGCACAGGCCATTGCTCAGTGGCAAAAAACAATGCGCTGGGGAGGGGGGGGGGTCAGAGGCCCCCAAAACAGTTTCGTACCTGTAATCGGCCTCCCATTTCGGCCCCTTTCATAAATTTCATTTTTTTGTCAGGAAAACTTTTTCTGATGGGACCCCAAATGACCTCCCCCCCCCCCCACCCCGGGCTTTACCACATCGCCACCTGGCACCAACCATTGCAGCAAGCCCTCAGCGCTGGTCCCGCTATGGTAGAATGCCTTCCATTTCAGGAGCTGCAGGTGCTGCTTGTAGTTTGATGCAGATGGTGAGGGTGTGCATGGAGCCGGGCAATGCGGCGTTGGGTGAGCAGTGGCAATGTGTGCAGCGGAGTCGACATTTTTGTGCTGAGCAGTTGCATTTTCAGTGTCCATTGCACATCAATGCATGCGGCAACAATCTTCAAGCATTCCCGCTGTGGTGAGCCGGACAGCCAGGAAAACACCCTTGATGTTGACGAACTTGATGTTGGTCTCTATTGATCATGCAGTCATTGCGCTTCGAATTGCGTGCCGGCGCGGCAGTTCCCGCTGCAAGTTTCTGTTCCAGATGCGGCTCACGCTACCCTATCTGCGTGTCGCACGCTCTGTCGTGAGGCGAACCACAGCTCCGATGTTCTACCCCGACATTCACCAGTTTTGCTCTGCCGTATGAAGCCTGGCCTTTGACCCCATTCTTATAGCTAGATCAGACTTTCAGCTCCTGAGACTCCAGGTGGCACAGGAGTGACAAACTTTTTTTTGGGATTCAAAGGGATTCGCAAGATTCAGAATTTTTTTGATTTGGTTGTGCTGTTGATCTTCAGACGCACATTAGACACAAGCAGCACCCAGAGAATTCTGTTGGGGGTGGGGTGCGGGCGTCTGGTTTCGTGTCACTCAGTGACACCAGGGGATTCGCATTTGGCTTTTTCCAACAGTGATAGCAACAGTGACAGAGACATGAGAGTTGCAGAGACAGGTACAGTACAGCGCCACACCAAGCACAAGGCCCGTAAAACTCCGGACTGCAAGGGCAGTGCGAGCCGAATGAAAAGGGCAAAGGTGCTGGAATGCGGGGCCACTGATGCTTTCGCTGAATGCTGTGATTTTGGCAGTGATTCCAATTCAGCCTCATTCTCGAGCTCTGCGTCCAGCAGCGACGACAGCAGTGACAGTGGTTTAGTCATACTCAACAATATGAACCCCAGTGCTTACCAGTACTCAACAACATCATGGCGTCCACAGGAGAACTTGTTTGGTCGAAGTTTCACGTACAGGGGAGGGGGGGTTCGCGACGGGAATATTTCATCGTGGGACATTTCGTATTTCAAATGTGTGCGAAATTTCCTGCTCAATTCTCAGGCTACTGTGCGGAATGGACTCGTGTCGAAATTTAGTCACCTTGGCGTGTCACCACCCCACCCTGGTTTGGGTAGGGTTCTCCTTCCAGTGGCGCTTGTGGAAGCGTTGCACCAGTCCGCAAGCGGATGAGCCAGACTTCAGTGCTGACGCAACTGAGAGCACAAAATGCTGAGATTTCCCCTCCAAGGTCTGAAACTGATCACGCTTCTTCTTCGTCCTCAGCAATCTCCAATGCCAGCTCATCTGCTCCATCTATTTCTGTATCTGTTTCTGCAGCTGTTTCTGCAGCTGTTTCTGCCTCCATGTCTGCAGGTCCTAAAGCACATGTGGAAACTGAGAGTAGTAGTGACAATGACTATGACTGTGACAGTGGTAGTGAGAGTGATAGTGACAGTGAGCCTGCTGCAAAAAAGACTAGCAGTGTGTCCCCAGTGCAGGTGCAGGGGGAAAAATCCTGGAAGCATGTGAAATTTCCCGGTCAATTTTCAGCCCGCTGCGCGTAATAAACCCGGTGCGAAATCACCTCAAAGAGAGGTTGTTAGATCAAGCGCAGGCGCGGACGCCATACACCACCCCTTTTGGGGGTCATTCACGCAGCATACCCCAAGGCATGATATTGGATGTCCTACCCCTTGTGAAATCATGATTTTACCCAACAAAACAATCCCCCAATGGATTTTTGATTTTAAGACTTCTATCCCCCTGAAACTGGATACCATTTTTTTCTGTGGGGTGGGGGAAGGGAGGGGTCCAAAAGTTTGTGGTTAGAAGGATTTGAACCAGGGTCGAGTATGATAGGGGCTCAAGGTCGAACGATTAGCTGAGCCGGCGATCGCTGAACCGCCGGCCGGGAATCGAACCGGCGCTAGGCGAACCATCAGCCGGGTGTTCGACCAGTCGACCACTGAGTGTTCCTGCATACCAGGGGTTCCCCAATGTTTGTAATTGTAGTCCACAACTGAAAAAAAGCCAAACTGTGTGTTTCTGCCTGCCTGTCTGCCTGCCTGCTTGCCCGACTAACTGCATGACTGACTGCTTGCCTGCCTAACGGACTGATTGGCTGACTGTCGGCCTCTCTTCGAGGTGCCTTGCCGAAGGCAATAGAATTTTCTCGTGCAAAAAATTCCTAGTGCAACCCCCCTCCCCCTCCGTGTAGAAGCGGCATATTTTTATCACCAAATATTCAGTTTTCCTGGTGTGCACTTGGTCTCCTGGCTGCCCTTGAAGGGCCCTAGGCGCATGTTGTGGCTCAACTGGCTGTGGGGAAATGTGCGGTGAGGGATGTGTTCCCCCCCTGGGAAAAGACAGTCAACCTGTGTCCCGTGTGTGATACATGCCATAGGAGCACAGTCCATCTGCGCCTCATCTTATCTCCCGCCTGGAAGCTGATCTTCTGGAAAGTCTGGCTCAGTAACCGGGGTGATTGGACTGAATATGCCTCTTGCTGATGAGGCAGCGCATGATGACCTTGTGCATATCTCTTGCTTGCGGAACGTCAACCCTTCGAAGATAGCCTGCCTCAACCACCATCGCCTGCTCTACTGGAGCGCGTTGCATATCATCAGTACCACTTGTTGCTGTCGGTAACGTCCCTTCGTGGCGAGTTACCCATGCCCCCCCCCCCCCCCCCCGAACATACTATAACTATACTATGGTAATTGTTGAATCGCCATGAGACGAAATCTGAGATGAAATCTTAGATGACTACGTAACAGACTCATTGACTGAGTCGTTTGAAGCCAGCGGTAATGGGTTCAGCACTGATGTTAGCTCAACCAGGAAACACCGCCGGCGCTGTCCTTCGGACGTGCTGTGACTACGATGGCTTATTACACACACATACACCTCACCCCTGCCCCTGGCTCGAGGGTAACACAACAAGTTGGCCACCAGGGTGCCAGCGTCATGCAAGCTTTGGGGGCGCACCGTGCGCTGTGCGAAAAGTGGGCTGCCTTTTACCACCGGTAGCCACAGGTCCCAGGGGGTGTTGCTTGATCCGTGCGCGCACCGTGCATACTTTTGGGTATGGTTTATTACCCAGACCCAGAACGCCTGATTTTTTTCCACAAAATTGGGTTCTTCATGGTTGTTGTGGATGCAGGACAGCTATTCAGCTGTCGGTTGACCATTGGTTGCCCCCTTTTTGAAAAATTTCTTTTCCAAAATTTTCTTTCTTTCTATTAAACGGTGCATTCTGTTGGCTGAGTTCTACAGTAAGAGGGGAGGGGTTCTTCGCCCAGAAGCGGGGGTGCAAGACGACGCCGTGGCACTCATAGGGTCTGAAAGAGCGTGGTGGAGACTGCACTGAAAATAAACCCCTCTCTGTGCGTCTTGTCCCCTCCCACTTGGGCACAACCCTTCACTGTGCGGGGGAAGGCTTTTATGCATCAGGCCAGGCATATTTCCCTGTTTCTGTACAACCAGATAAACTTAAAATGCTTGCAACCTGACCTTTGGAACGCCAGGTCCTCATGGAGAATTTCAGTTCAATTCTGGTATACTAGCAAGAGCTGCAAGGTGCAGAAATTAGGACCCGGGGACCTGTGACAAGCATCAGAACAAAAAATAGAAAATTCCTGGTATGCCAGCAAGGGCTGCAGGGTGCAGAAATTGGGACCCTGGGTGTGGTTCTGTGGGGGCTGTTCAACGGGGTAGAAACTGGGTGCATATTCTAAAAAAATTGAACCATGCGCGCACCGTGCGACAACTCCCCTCCGGGGTCCTCAATTCTGCACCCTACAGCCCCTGCTGGTACACCAGGCATTTTTTGTTTTAGTCTGGTGCTTGCCACGGGTCCCAGGGTCCTGAATTGTACACCCCCAATGCTGTTTTGACTGGATCATGCACGCTCCTGTAGGTGGGTGGTTCTCAGGGGTGCTCCCGGGATAAACAATGTAATAATTGTCGCTGTGCCTGCGCTGTGCGAAAACGCCCCCTTGGTGTGAAACCTGAGAACCTTACCCTGTGTATAGCTGTATGTAGGCAAGAGGTTTTGGCCGGCAAAACACAGCTGAGTGATGCAAGAACCCTGTGAATGTTCGCCAGTTGTACATATGACGGTCCGCTGGATGCGGAAAGGAATATGAAAGAAGTGCCAAACCTTGCTGCATATGCATACCAGGACGTGCATGTGTGGAGCGCGTTGTTGACCTGCATGCGGCCAACATACTAATTCTGTTGTCCCTGTGGAGTTTGTTCGGCCTGGTTTGGTTCACAAAGCCCTGCGGGAACAGGCACACTTTTCACCAGCACCAACCGGCTCAGACATACCCTCCCCCAAACCTGCGCCTACCCCACTGGTTACACGCCGGATATAAAAGCTGCCCACCCAGCTCCCTACCTCAAAAAATCGGTCCAAAGCCATCCATCACCTCACCCAGCATCCTGGTGCACCCTACACAGCAGATCTGAAGATGTTTGCATCCTCACACTGCACACATCCCCAGGTATGTTTCCCCCCACACTGTTCACCTCCCCACCATGCTTCAGAGTTCCAGTCTAATGTGCTCGCAGAGTACAAACAGTTGGCCAAACCCCTCATGCTACACCCGCTGGGATATGGAGTCAAGGAGTCGCTTCCTCCAGTATGCTCAATACACGGGAGGCTCTCTTCTGCAGCATTTTTACAAGCGCATGTGGCAGTGTTACACAAACGTACAAACTTCCATTTCTACTTCGCGTCCCGGCATCAGGCGCCAGGGGACTTGTCTCCTTGACTACTACGAGACACTGATGGAAACGTGTAACACACAGAAAACAAAATTTTGGGTTCAATCCCTCCGTACCTTGAGACATCAATCGATGCAGGCATTTACAAATATCGCTGCTCAGCTTCTGAGGGTGAACTGGTCCACTGTGGAGGGCTGCCACAGCCACAGTGCATCACCTCAAAAAGCATTCACAGCCCTGTAACACTGAAAACCCCAACCCAAAAAGGGGCTGCATGCCCCACACGCCCCCAACCCCTCAGACTCAGAGTTGTGATGACAGTGTTACCAGGTCCATGGCAGACAGCAACCTTTTCCACCACAGTGCTACTTCCTTCTTCGATACTGCTTTCTCTGTGCATGGCGCACCGCTGTTTTTACTCAGCCTTCAGTTTTCTTCCCGTGCGCCAGTAGCACACTGGGATGCCTTCAGGTGTGGCAGTTCCAATTGCACTTCCTGGTATCAGATTCAGCTTGTCCTCATTACGTGCTATGTCCGCTACCGCATTGCCTTGTGCGACAATCGTAGCATTGGACAGCTCCGATCCTTGATTCCGAGAGATTCTTGAGTGCCGTTCCGGTGAGCGGGCTCATCGTGGCCAGAACCCCCCCAAAAAATTCTGTCCTATCACCGTTTGTTCCCTGTTTTGGCACACATCACGTGCATCAGGGATCCGAGCCTGCAGCATGGAGAGGGGTAGTTCCACGGTGTTGTAAGCTCATCACACGCTCACCCACAGTGGTCTAAAGGCGGCTGTGGGGGCTACGGCACTGTTTTCGGGCGGGGGCAAGTTGGGCCGCCTCAGTAATACATCCCAGACCGAGCTGAACAGGGATGTGCTTACCCAAGGGGATGGGGGATGAAAAAGACCACGCAATTCTGAAACCCTGAATTCGTTGCTGCTCCGTGTGGATCATGGCATGCCGGCACAAGCAGCTGAGGTTGATCGGCCCATTCTGATTGCTGGTTTGTGCCAGTATAGACTTGAGGCGTTGTCGAACGTACCTTTTTTGTTCCTTGCTGTACCACCTTTCGCACTTTTTAGGACTACGCCTATCCCCGGCCTGATTCATGGTCTTTTGAAACAGCACGCCCTTTTCACTACTACTGGCCATGGACCTAAAGGCATGGTGTTCTTGGCCATGCATTTGTGTTCTGCCTCCATGATGCTTGTGTCTCGCTGTCCATGTGGCAGCCCTACTCTCTGGCGGCTGGGGGAGGGGGGCGTGGCTGGGGACCCTTGGCAACCGTCCCCAAGGGGGCAGGGCGGTGGTGGTTAGTGAAGTGTTGAGAATCCAGGGTTGGACTGCACGGGTCTTGCACCCTTGATTGAGGACACCCCAGAGGGTGTGTTTGTGTGGCCAAGTCTGTTCGATGACACGAATGGGTGCCCAAGGGAGAGTAGGGCTGGGTTGGGTTTAGGCAATCCTATTTTCAGGATTGGGGATGACAGGTAGACCCGCTGATTCGTCTCACCCTTCAATCTTCACACCACTGTCTTTTTCAGCCTACAGTCATTGTGCCTCATGCACACTGGGAAGCCTACAGGCGTGGCAGTCTCCCACTGCATTACCTGGTTTCAGACTCAGCTAATCCTCACTACGTGTCAGATCCGCTACCACAGCCAATGTGGGATCATCATAGCACTGGACAGCTCTGAACCTTGATCCCGAGAGGTGATCTCGAGTACTGTGAAGTGAGCGGGCTAAGTCAGCTCATCTTGGTCAGCACCAAAAAAAATTTTTTTCACGATTGGGGATGACGGGTAGTCACGGTTACCTCCCCAACCCCCTCCCCCCCTGGCCCTGTGTGCCATTTCCTACATCTGTTGTGGTGAGCACCGTCCAAACTCCGCTGTCTTGGGGAAGGCTTGTGTCGAGCACCCCAGCACCATCATGGGAGGTACGCCAAGGGGCGGCAGCAGCATGTGAGCTCCGGGACAACTGTCCCACTTCCAAGTAGTAAAAATCCTCTTTCCCCGGAGGGGCTAGCCGAGTGGGCTGCCCACCTCTCGCAATTTTTCAACCCGCCCTCTTCACTCCCCAACCCAATGGGTCCGTACCCAACACACCCGTCCACACGTGGAGGATTCCCTCCTCAGAAAGCGAACAAGTACATACACTCAAAAGTACCACCCGGCATACTCGTTCCGGGGGGGGGGTCCACAATTTTTCGCAATTTCCCACAATTTCCCCGCAATTTTCTGCTATTTTTTGCAATTGGATGGGACCCTCCCCGACCCCCTCCCCCCCCACCAGAGCTTTTGGAAGGGGTGGGCTGGATTGCAGGATATGGCTGCCATGAACCGCCGCTGTGGGAGGAGGCGAACCACCTCCCCGTGAACAAAAAACAGACCATCAATAGGGCAGAGTTGATGGCCGTTATTGTAGCAGTCAGGCGCACGCACACACGGCAACACACGTTTGCAGTAACAACCGACTCCTCGTACGTGTACAGAGGAGTCCAAGGCTCAGCTATCAAATGGCGCGCCCAGCACTGGGTCACCAACAAGGGACCAGTTCTTAATGTTGATTTATGGATTGAACCGCTCGAACTCTTAGACTGAGCCTCAGCAAGCTATGAATGGATAAAGGTACCCAGTCATGTGCAATTGAGAGGAAATGAAAGAACAGATGCACTCGCAGAGCTGAGGCGAAAATCTTCCCCCCTTCATGCTAGAGCGGGCATACAGCCACAGTCACTGCTCACGCCAGTGGCAGCCTCACCACAGGGTGACTCAAGCGGACCACCATCAGTGGATATAGGCTCGGTGCTCAAGTTTAGTGTGGAAATGACCCCAGTGACGTGTGCCGCGATCTAGGATTCGCCCAGGTGACACCGGCAGCACAAAGGGGGGAAGCTCCCCTCCCCCAGCAGGCAGTTGGAATTTGACTCAGCCCTTGAATTTGCACACTGACAGGAGCCTCGGGGGCCCTCCGGTCCCTGGGTCTGCAGCTAATCGCATCCCCAGCGACGGACGTCTCGTCCGATGATAGCATGTCTGCGGTATGCGCACTGCAATTTATGGATGAGGATGACCTTGTCACATCAGCAGATGAAACAGACACCGACTCTTCACTGTAATGACGTGACCCAGGGAGAGAAAGGTAGGGTTAGAGCTAGACAGCACACTGAGGGCATGGACTTGAGGTTTGGCCAATTGGGTGCCAGCTTCATGCAAGACCACAAGAACTGCCCAGTTCCCCCCCAAAGTATGTATATGCACGCGCTAGGGTGGACAAATAGCAAAAGGAGCGACACAACAATCACCAGGAGAGGGAGGAGCCAATGACCGATCGTTCAGGTAAGTGCTGTACGTATAGAAGAGCTCACTGTACATAGCATTGATGTTGGGAGCAATGACTCTAACGGGACTGAGCATCTACGGTTCGAGAACGCTATTGCCCTGCCGTAGACCCGCTCTATGATGTTGAATGTGTTTGCGGCCCCCCACCCTGCTCGTTCAGCCTTGATGGCACACACCCCTTGCACAATTACTGCCTTGCGCAATCACCAACTCCTGGTTTTTGTGACACGACTGCTATTCCATGGGCGTGTCCAAGGACCAGCCTCAGGGTTTTGCTAAGTGTGCGTCCTACAGGACCGGGGGGGGGGGGTATGAGGGCCAAAAAAAGTTTGTGTACCTAAAATGGGCCTCACATTGTTGGCTCTCTATTCAAAATTTCATTTTTTCCCTGAGGAATTTTTTTTGGTTTTGGGTGGGTGGGTGGTTCGGCCAGATCACCCCCCCACCCCACCCCCCGTTAATAAGCAAAACCCTGACCAGCCTGCTGGTCAAACCGTGACGCATTGCTGGTCGTCGAAGGATTTGAATTGTCGGTACTGCTCTTTTTTCTCAGAATTTGGGTAGCCTCTGCTGCCAGAAAGATTGATGCTTGTGTTTGGCGTTGTGTATGCTTTCTTTGCTTGCACTGTTTTCCTGGATAAAAACCCAGATTTTGCAGAAAACGAAATTTTGGCAACACAGCCATTCCCCTCTCACACGGGGCCAGCACGCTCCAGCCCGTCGAATGAGCCTGCGTTCACTGCATGTGTCGCTTGGGCAAGGGAGGGGTCAGGGAGATCATACAGCCAAACAAGTTTTTGATATCCAAAAGGAGCAACTGAATGTTTAGCAATAAACATTAGTTTAACCTGGCAGTAACGGGTTGGGTCCCTTTGTGTGTTGTCAAGGGAGGCACAGGCTTCAGCTGCAAGTGGCGGCGGCCATTTGTGTTTGTTCCCTGTCAGTTTGTGTTTGTTCCCTTCTGCACGGCGTCAGAAATTCCTTCACTTTGCAGGTATTCTTTCACTGCCAGTTCGATGAGGAGACAAAAATAAGTAGTACAACAAGTAGTGCAGTCTGACTGGGTGTCTAGAAAGTCGGACCATGCCTCCCCTGGTGGCCTGCCACCAATAGGTGAGTTTGGCAAGCCACCGAGTGTGGAAGCCAGCATGGCTCTGATGGCCTGGCCCTGACGGCTGATTAGATGTAAAGTGTTTGGAATTATGGTACCGTGATGACGTCATCGTGATGACGTCATCAGTGATACCGTGATGACGTCATCGTGGTGACGTCATCAGTGATGGCATGATGATAAGCAAAGATGACATCATCACAGAAAATCCTAGTGAATCACCTCGAAGAGAGGTTGTTAGATCAAGCGCAGGCGCGGGCGTCATATACCCCCCTTTTTTGGGGTCATTCGCGTAGCATACCCCAAGGCATGATATTGGATGTCCAACCCCTTGTAAAATCATTATTTTGCCCAATAAGAGCATCCCCCAATGGATTTTTTGATTTTGAGGCCTCTACCCCCTAAAACTGGATATCACTTTTTTGAGGGGGGGGGTGGGGGGGTGGGGGGGGTGGGGGGGGGGGTCAAAAGTTTTTGCTTAATAGGCTACAAGCAGTGGGGACGCACGGTGCTGGTAACACAGCCAGCGGTCCAATGGTAACGCAGCTGACAACAGGTGTGCAGGCGTCGGTTCGAATCCTGATCTGCTGACTTTTAGCGCCGCCGCCGGCGGCGGCGCCAAAGTGGGCAGACTGGGGTTCGAACCGCCGACCACACGGATGCCGGTCGGCTGCGTTACCACTCAGCCACTACTTGGATTCCGGCGAAGGGCCTCCCTGCTGCTTGGGGCCGCATCTGCCACTGACAAAAAACCCAAACTGTGTGAATTTGTCTGACTGCCTGCTTGCTGGCTCAGGGACTGATTGGCTGACTGTCAACCTCTCTTCGAGGTGCACTGCCGAAGGCAATAGAATTTTTTACGTGCAATAAAAATTTTGTTGGAAAATGAAAGATCCAAAAATGAAAAAAAACACACTGTGGGAAATAACCCATGCAACCAGGCAGATGGGTACCTCTGGGTGTGGACAAGAAGGCAAAAAATAAAAAATGGGCATAATTGTTTCAAAATCGATTATTTTGATGGCAACAATCACAAAAAACTGATTATTTGAAGGGGCAATAATCGGAACAATCGGTTATTTTTTGCAAAACGATCGGAAAAAACTGATTATTTGAAGAGGCAATAATCGGAACAATCGGTTATTTTTTGAAAAACGATCGGAAAAAACTGATTATTTTTTTTGAAACCAATTCCGTACCTTAGCATGGTTGAATCGCTTCAGGGTCTTATGAAGCCAATACTTTGGGTACGGTGTGGGGAAGGGGCCATGCTATGACATTGTTCGAACGCCCAGTGCACCATGGGCACATGGTTCAACAGGATCACTGCATGTTTGAACATCCATGTGCATGCAGGCTCGCATGCTACTGGGCTTTTGGCTTTTTTTCTCTCCGGAACATTGGCTTCGCACGGTCCTGGTGGCCCAAACAAGCATGCAAAACCCTTTTGCCTGTCACGTACAAGGCAGCCCCAAAAGCTATGTAGGGAGGAAAACGATGATGGTTTTGTTCACTCAAATCAGAGACAACGTGGGCTTTTTCAATGTCTCAGATGGTTTTGTTCTTACAAACAGCAGAAACATTGAGATGAGTAAACAACCACCTGCAGAAAGAATGCAAGCGAGCTGTACAATAGTGATTGTATGCAGCTTCTTTACAATGTTCCCGACATGAAGTTGGTGATCCACCATTCAGCACAATGTTGAACCGATGGGACAATGTGCTTCCATAACCTGAGCTATGGAAACAATTTACATGGATATCTACACTATCCATAGGCGTGGCGCCAAAACCAACGGCGCAACGAGGGCATGCAAATGCTTAGGGGGTGTATAATTAAGGCGTTGAGACGCTCACAAGATGTGCGCCCACATGCATGACACAAAATGAAAAACGAGGAATACCCACCCAGGCCGAGGTGCCCACAACTGCGGCCCAACACGCGCAACAAATCCACAGAATAAACCAACTGGCGTGCAAGCAGAGCGCGACACCATTGGATTTTTCACTCCCCAAGGCGCCTCGTTGTGTGCCGGAGACTCCTATCATGATTGCTTTGAGGAGTTGGACTGCCAAGTGGCTTCCATTTGATTGAGGGTGATTGCAGCTCCCTTTGCCGGGCACCCTGTGCGTGGCCCGCCACAGCCCTCTACCCATTATCAGTGCCATTGTGCTGATGGCACAAATGCGCATCCTGCCAGTGCAGCTAGGATTGCCGCTTCCATTGTTTCATATGATGCACCAGAGGCTGCAAAGCCCGTACAGACACTGCAAGGGGCCCCATGGGCTGCTAAGGGCCCTTGGCAGATGTTGTATGGTAGTGTTGTGTTTGCATGTCCATCAAGTGCACGGTAAAATGCTGCAAGGGCGGGAAACCGGCTGCCTGGTACGCCATCAAGTGAAATGTAAGATGCCGTGGGGCCGGGAAACCGGCTACTTTGTATGCGGTCAATCACGAAGACATGTAGCTAGATTCTGGTCAAGACCCCCGAGTACGCTAGTTGGGAGGGTTGGCCTGACAATACCGCCTACACTTTCTTGCACACAACGGACACGGGCATCACGGCCACACATACCGGGACCGGCTGATTGAGAAGGGCCTGCTTGACCACAATGGATGGGGCGGCATCATGGGCGTAGGGCGAGTTTGACACCCTGACGGCCATGATCTATGTGGCCTTCTTCAAGAGGTCATCAAATCGTCCCTTTGACATGTTAAAGGCAACGTAGTAACCGGTGCAGTAGGTGGTCCAGTAGGTTTCCGAGCAGACTAGATAATAGCAAGAGGCAACTGCAAGAGTCACAGTTTTCCCATGGCGAATTTCTATCTATCTTTACGGACCGTCTCATCTTCAAAAGCAGTTTTCTTGTAACCTGATACCAAGCATTTTGATTTGGCTGCTATTGCATGCACAGGCTTCGGATGACGTAAAACAACTAAGGTAAAGGGACCAGTTAGACACCCACTGTCGCGGCGCAGGATCGCCAGGCAAATAATGTTATCAGGAGATGACGATTTATAATCAAAGAAATATTCTTTTGAACATTATAAAAATAATCGAGATCCATCTGGCGATCCCGTAAATCGCCAGATACTACCGCGGGAAATTGCGTAAATTAGCGCCGCAAAGTTACGTAAGCCCAAATGTCACCACGTAAAAGCAAAATGAATACTGCGCGAAATATACGATTCCGAGATTGATTTCCCTTTGTTTTTTTTCATTTTAGATAATGCGGTTGGGACCCACCTGCACTACCAGCGCAAACACACAGAGAAAACAGGGAGCAAAAGCGACGCTTTCAGTTCTTCTTGCAGTGGACTGTTGGTGCAGAACCAGGTTCAGAACGCGATGCAAATTTAGTCCATCGTGTCGAGCCTGGCCGGTCAGCGGATTCGTACAGGACAGATCAGGCACGAGCAACGGTTTGATGCGTGACTTTGGTGTTTCACACATGGGTTGAGCCCACAAACCTCTGCACCCCTGGTCGTACATGTTTGTCCGCTGTTAATTTCGCACGTTGCTTGTCTCAAAGTGCTGTTATTCTCCATGAGGTCGCCCTTCCGACACTGGTTTTTTTTACTATTAATTGACTACGGTTGGCAAATAGTTGACAGCAGTCAGCAGTCAAAGACAAAGGAGGGCGTTTGACATTGGGACTGACGGCACTCGGCAAGTGACTTGCTGGAGGCTTGGGTGCAACGGAGCCCACAATTACTTCTCCGGAGGGACATCTCTGTCTTCCACCTATGTGCTGCGACAAGTCTGCAACAGGGGCAGTCATTTGATTCCAAGTGGGATCCAGTCACAATTCCAAGTGTCTGAATTCCCTCGCTTCAGATGGGAATGACCATTACGGAGATCCACGACATCACGAAGATTGACAATTGGTTCCTGCAGCGCTTTTTCATGATGCACACACATGCAGTGGCCATGCAGAAAATGCAGCTCGAGCAGTTTGATTACGACTTCTTCATGGAGGCCAAGTGCCTTGGATTCTCAGGTGCCTCCATCATACAGTGCCCATACAAATCGGAACGACAAACTCATGATGCCTGGAGTGCCTTTCAGAAACCAGAAGGAAACATTCGGTTCGGTGCCCGAGAGCCACTGCTGTTTTGCCACCGTTTCTCATGCAACCCCTCTGCCAGTGCGCACCGGTCGTATCCCAGCCAGCAAATCGCACGCACCCGCTGTGCACACTGCACGCACGCATCGTACACACTGCACGCACGCATTGTACACGCTGCACGCACGTACTGTGCACACTGCACGCATGCATTGTGCACGCTGCACGCCCGCATCGTGCACAATGCACGCACGCACTAATGTAATCTGCCTTCAACAGGATGTGCCTGCCATATCTCCACCGAGGTCAACATGGGCCGTTGTTGCTCCTGAAACAATTTCTTCCTATCCCCTCTGGAACCACCGCGCCAGCCACTTTCCTTGCATACACCGTGTCGTGCTCTGTGTATGGACAGTATGAAGTGTGCACACTGCACAGGGCAGTTGGTGCAGTGCGCAAGGTGTGGTCTGCATCGGGTTGAGTGCTGTGTGCAGTGCACATCCTGCTCCGAACAGCGTGCTGGGAGCAGAGTACAGTGGGAAGCGTGCGCGTTACAATCTGTGGTGCATATGGTGCAGGGTACACGCTTCAACAGATTGTGAAGAGAAGCCTCCTTTCTGCAGGGTTGATGCTCTCCCATCCCACGTGCTTGCCACTTGCTGGCAATTGCTTGATGCCATGGGGACCGCAGACATTACAAATTAAAACGATGAGAAGTTTTGAACACGAAAAAACCAGTTCAAAATCGGGGTGGTGACTCTGCACACCCGTGACTCCGGCTACCCCCGGGTATGTCATGGGACACACTGGCAGACTTAGAATGATTGTGCTTTTAGGCGCGGTCATCAAAAGTGCAAAGCCATACACTTTCAGCCAGGTACACGCTTATGTCCATAAGCTGTCTCAGTGCTTCAAGTACCTTTACAACAGGTGTACGGGAGCATTCAGAAACTGTCACCGTGTTGCTCTGTGCAAGTGTGCTAGGGAGACAGTGCACAGGTATACAAAGCAGGAGATTACCACGTTTTCCCAAAAAAAAAAACCACTCCTTAATTTTGAAAAGCATGGTTTTACAAACGAAAATACCTTTTGCAACAAAAAAACATTGCACGGTTTTAAAAAAACAAACACCTTGCATGGTTCTACATAATGGGAGACATCCACCTTTAGCAAGAAAAAAAACAGTCCAAGGTTTTGGAAAAAAAATAAACCTTGCATGGTTTTCCAAAACAGAACAGTGCAACCTTTTGCCCGAAAAAACAAACATTGATTGGTTTTACAAAGAAATAAACGTTGCATGGTTTTACAAAAAATTAAAAGTTGTACAGTGGTATGAAATAGGAGAGTGCAACCTGGTATTTACAAATAGATTACAAAGTTTTCAAAAATAAAAAGCCTCTGCATGGTTGTACAAAACAGGGCACATCAATAGTACACGGTTGTAAGAAAACCAATAAACGTTGCATGTTTTTACAAACCATTAGTCAAACACTTTTGGTACGGAGAAAACACATCACGGGGTTTTGAGCGACGTAACTCTCTGCATGGTTTCACAAAAAGAAAAGAGAACAACCTTTTACGAGAAAGAAAAACATTACAGGGTTTGTAAAGGAAAACATGTGCCACAAGCTTTTTATGGTTTGTAGTATTTTAGGGTGTGTCCTCTTTATCCCCGGGGGTGCCCTTTTTATCCCCAGGGGGTGTCTTATTCATCCCCACCCTGCCCTGATAATCCCCAGGGTGGGGCTCAACTGGTCACCGGGGATGAACCGGTCCCTTTACCTTACATCTAGAAAACCCGTCGTGTGCGCAATCATGGTGAACAAAATAGATGCCATGTGCTAAAGGTCAAGCTTATCTATATGAACGCCAGTTGGCCGTCCACCCAAACTTGCTGGATTGTGTTCAAAGATGTGCTCTATTTATAGATTTTATGGATATGTGTCTGGTGCTGTGAGAAGCCGGATTTCGGTGCTCATACAACTACCACGCGATATAATTTGCCTTTGGTGTTTGACTTCTCTACACTGTTGCCGCGTACATTCTTATTTTACTAAGTTTGAAAATTGTATAGGATCCCGGGCGCCAACGATTATAAAGCGCCAAGTTGTGCTAATTGACCATGTGGTGGTGGTGGATTTGATTTGTCAACGTAAATGCCCATAGAAGCATCCTTCGTTGGTAATGTAGGAGTTCCAACACATTGAAATGTAGTAACTGATCTGCAGCATTTCTAGCTGGTAAGTAGTTCCATTGGTGGACATTTTTTTAGATTCCATTTCTTTTTAGTCGGATTGGCGACTTCTTTAAAGCTTTAATGGCCATCATTTTCTCGGGTCATACCAAACATTGCGATTATCTAAACAGGGACTGCTCATAACTGCATTAGTGGTCTGAACAGTGGAGAAAAGCCATGGAAAGCTTCTAGACAGGCTTTATGTATTTACAATACAATGCATAAACAAAGCATCCCTTTTTGCAAGAGTGGTATTTGGTGCACTGACTAATTGCATGTAGCTGCCGGCCACATAAGTAAAGCATGGCATTCGAACATCATGCCAAGTCATCATTTAAGAAAAGATCTCATGCTTCGAAAGCATTTTGAAACATTTGTGGCCTACAAAACACTATGACAAACTTTTTATCCAAAAAGTGATACCATTCTCCTAAAAAGTGATGCCCTGTTTATTAATTTCTGTGCCTTGTAAATACTTTCTACCTATTCTAAAAGCTTTACAAGGCTTTTTTGCACCGTCCAGACTGCTCCTGCGGTTCTGAGGGGTCCCTCTTTGGTGTTTGGTGCTTGTGCTACTTTAATCTCAATCCTAACGCCTTTGTAAAACGTACGCAACCCTTTTCACCGGCACTTCCTGCACAGAGTACTTCCGCAAATTTGAAATACTGGCCAACTGCTTTGAACTGAAAGACACATCAGAAGATCTTCGTCAAATGGGAAACACTGCACTGCAGCAGCAATTGCCAAAACTCTAAGCACTTAATCCGTTGAGCAGTAGCATCCCAATAGCAGATGCATCCAAAAGGCCTGGTGTATGTACAGATATCAGGCCATACTTTCACACAGGGCATACTCTTCTTGTGCTGTGCTGTATTACCTGGTTCATCCACTATCTTCTACCAACTACCAACTAGCACGGTATGAATCTCTTAGAGGGGCAGGGGCAGAGCTGGGGGCATGATGCAGCTAGATGCCCAAATCCCTCAGGATTACTGAGCGTTGCTGCATGGATATGTGGAACAGTACTCCAGCCCCGCCTGGTGGGTGGGAATGGGCCCATACATGGGTATGAGTAGACTGGGGAACATTGTATTACTGAGTGAACCCCTGGGTGCATATCTATCTGGATGGCGTGGTTGGGATTCGGCATGCATATCTATCTGGACTTGCGCAGTGGGGCTGCGGCATGCCTATCTACCTGGATGGCGCAGTGGGGATGCGGCATGCATATCCATCTGGATGTTGCAGTGGGGCTGCGGCATGCATATCCATCTGGATGTCGCAGTGGGGCTGCGGCATGCCTATGTCTGTATGGGCAGTTCATAATGCACAACACAGCCCCGACAGAGTCCCCTTGGAAGGCGTGGCTTCAATCCAACACAAACTGACGACCAAAAGGTGCTCAGGCCCAGCAGATGCTTTAGCGCATTCGACTGCCGGGCAGGAGAGGAGGTCGAGAAAAATGGAATCAATAAAACTCGAATACAGTGGATGATGACAGAAGCTGCTTGGCTCAGCAGTAGGCTCCTCAGTAGTGTCCTGGGTGTTGTGAGTGAGGCAATTTACTCATGAACAGGGTAAATAAGAACTGTACTTGTGAGTTGCACCCGGTACTACAACCATGTTTCCCAACAAAAGGCCCATATGCACAGAACGTCCTGAATTTTTGGGGAACATGTTTGTGGTTTGCTGCGGCCCTGTTTGTGTGGTTTGTTGCGCATGCATGCAAACACTTCGCATTTGTTACCCTGGGCTTACTCTGTGTCTTTGCTGCTTGTGTGTTGTTGTTGCTTGAGCGCTTCCTTTTTGCCAAACCTACCACAGGGCTGTGGCGGGTCCGGCCGTGACAACAAGCCACCCCCTCACATTTACAAATCACCACCCCTTGAATGGGATCCCAAAGTGCTACGCTCCATACACCCCCGTATCTTGCCGGGGAGAGGGGGAAGGGAGAGATCTGCTGAGCCAAGGGGGCGGGGGTTAAGGGTATGGTCTGGTTTGGACCCCTGCCACTGCATGCGACTGCACATGGAGATGTGGGCTGCCTCTTTGGTCAATGCACACTGGCCAGACACGCACAGGAACGGGTCAGAGCAATGCTCAGAGGCACGCACAACACACACACACACACACACACACACACACACACACACACACACACACACACACACACACACACACACACACACACACACACACACACACACACACACACACACACACACACACACACACACACACACACACACACACACACACACACACACACACGTTGTAAGCACCCAAATACACACCCTGGAGCTGAAGATCACACGCACACAAGGACCCCTGGCTGACTCAACTGGCAACGGTAAGGTCGCGGGTCCGAGCCCTGGGTCGGCGGCATACAGGGAACAGCGCGTCGAGGATTTTCGCCAGGGCAATCGCCAAACTGAGTAGGTCATTAGACTGCCCTGCAGGCACCTGCGAACCTGGGCAAGGCCTTGCAATCAGGGATCCATACCTCGGCACACGCACATATATATACACAGATGCACGCGTGGGCACACACGACCAGGTCAAGAACGGGCATGGATAACTTGCACCGCATGGACTGATTGCCAAATGCAGTGCAAGTTGACTGCGTGCACTGTAACGAAAATAATCTGAATTCTGTGTGAGCACGTGCGCACGCACACACCAGCAGCAAATAACACCACGTGACAACACAACAACTGTGCAAAAGCCACCTAACACCAACACCCACCACACCCACTGCACACTCAATACCACACATCCAGCAATGCAACCACTCGCACAGCGGCACAGTGACGTACAAACGATCAATCACCCACACACCCAGCACCACTGTCACCCACACGCCCAGCAGCACAGCCACCTGTGCAGCCAGCAACACAACTCAGAATACTACACACAATAGTGCATCCAGGATTGCGCGTAATCATCAACACCATCAACACCATTTGGCTTGGAAGTAGTAACCATCAACACTACTTGGCTTACAAGTAGTGCAGCTTGCTCCACAAGCGGTCCATCACTTCGCGGCCTTGCAGGAACTGCAGAAAGACACAGGTGGACCGGTGCCTCACGGACTCCAACCACCCTAAGCAGCCCTGCAGCCGCGGCCATGGACCAAGCCACCGGCCTCTCTTGTCGCACCCCCTGCACAAGAATGCGCCTCAAACACATGTTCTTCGGGGCACTGACCGAATCTCAATTCAGGTGTAGGCTCCGACAAAGGGTGGGAAGTGTAAGCCCGTCATCCGGGTAAATCTGAAGGACGGATTTTCGCCCACAGACCGGAGACAACCAGGCAAAATGGTAAAAGAAATTAAAAAAAAAAAGGTACCAGGCCAGCGATACCAAGCAAAGACCCCACAACAAGAAGTAAAGGTGTCCTGACTGTTGTTCGTTCCAGGGGACACAGAGCAGAAGACCAATTCGTTGCCGACTCAATAGACGAGGTGCAGAATCGTGCGTCCAGGGTGGTGCTGGTTATGATCGGGGACGTGGCGGATGACACATTATTTCATGAAAAGCTGAGTGCATCGCTGTGATAGGTCTGACATCCGTGTGCAATTTCCTCCGCGGCTGTGCTCATCAAGGGTGAAGGATGTGGGGACAAGTTAGTGGAGGGCCTGGTAAACTGGGCATGATGCATATCGTCCCCGCTGCCCCCCGAAAAAAAAATCGGTGGATACAATCACGGCAAATGGGTCCAATTTTTTAAAAAAAATTGTCGCCAGCCGAAACGTGACCCTCACCTGCACCGCGGATGCCCACTCTGCAGGCACCCCAGCAGCAGCAGTCTCGCCCTCATCCAAGATCCCCAGGCACACCCTCCCGTATCTTGGACGCAGCAGTGGCCCACCCGGGAGAGGCGGCGGGGATAGATCTGCCTTGCCAAGGGGGCGGGGGTACGGGCATGGCATGGGACCGCTGCACCCGGCCACCTCACCGCCGCTCGCTCGGGGAATCCTGAATTGGGCCTCAGGATGAATTCGTGAATGCGAGTTGAAGCCTGGATTTGCCCCGGATTCGCCGAATTTGCTTGACCTTCCTCGAGGGCGGTGGTGCAATGCGAATTCGCAAATGCGCATCGATCGCCGAATTCGACTCAATTGAAATTCGTTTCCATGAATTTGGCCCGCACCCAAGGCCCCAATCCTGAGTGCCTCCTTGGGTCCGTGGGACCCATGGAGTGCAGTGTGGCGGCGCCACCTGACTGCAAGGTGCAGCCAATCGGCTGGAACATGCACCATTCAGTTCTTCAAAGCTTTGTGGCGGGGCAGGGGGGGGGAAGGGGGGACAGGGGGAGAGGGGGGACCCAAAGGTTTGTGTACCAATAATGGCCCAACCAGATTTTCCCAATGGTAAAGTTCGCTTCTTCCCCCGATGGTCACTTTGGTCTGGAAGGGGGAGGGGGGGGGGGGGGGGGGGCTCCTCATGCGGTGTACAGAGATTCTCATACCTCCCTCGGGGGCGGGGGTGATGTATTGCCCGTGCACCGGCGGGGCTGGCGACGTGTCAGGCGGTCATGGTTTGCAGACAGTGATGACGGACAGCCGCAGCCGATGCCGGTGCCAGAAAAGCCCCCCGGCCAACACCCTCAGAGGCCGTGCTGCTGCATGTCGGCTGCTGTCGGACGGAGCAGGCCCAGTGCTGCAGGGGGGTCAGGGATGTGCTTATCCGCGGTGGGAGGGATGATCTTGCGGACCCCCCCCCCAGGGATTTGCTTGAAGGGGAGGGCCCTCTGGGGGGCAAACTCAGAGCAGTTACAAAGCGGTTGGGGCGCACGGTAAAATCGGTTGGGGAGCGGTCACTGGCGGTTGGAAAAGCGGTTGGGGGTGATATTGGGGTCAAGGGCATGCCTTTGGGAAGAGTTGTAGGATGAGTGTTGGGTGGGGAGGGGGGTACCCCCCTCCTTTAAAGCAAATCCCTGCCCCCCCCCCCCCCCCCCCCCCCAAAGGCCAAACCAGTCCTCTCGGGGAAAATGAAATTTTGAGTAGAGAACCAAAAATGAGAGGCCCATTTGAGGTACACAAACTTTGTTTTGCCCTCATACCCCCCCAACCCCCCCCCCCGTCCGTAGGCCAAACACTAAGCACAACCCTTTGGGGGGGGGGGGGGGGGGGGCTGTTGAAGGCCAGCGGGGCGCACGCCGCACCTGACCCGTGAACTTCGCGAGGGTGCTCGCGTACTTGACCACCGCGGGCACCCGAATGGTGCCGTTCCAATTGAAGTACATGTGGGCCTGGCAGTACGTGTACATCTGCAGGTCCATGGCCGTCAGCTCAGAGTCATCGTAGATCTTCTGGTACTTGGTGGGCGTCGCGCTTCCCTGAGCACCGCCACGAGGGAGGACGCATAACGGGGCAGGTACACGTGGAGGTAGAATACCTGGGCGATCTCAAGCAGGCTAACATTTAGAAGAGGGTAGAAGAGGGGGGGGGGGGGTCTGAGACCCGAAAATTTGTGCACCGAAAATGGCCCGACCAGACTTTCCCGATTGTAAATTTCGTTTTTTCCCACGATGGTCACTTTGGTCGGCAGGGGGGGAGGGGGCTCCTCCTGTGGTTGTCAATTTTCGGCACCAAATTCATAATAACTGATTAATGGTCCTGTCAATTGAGCCCCCCCCCCCAACCCCCCCCACCAGTTTTGGGGGGCCCTATTAACCCTCCCCCCCCCCCCAACGCACCCCGGAGTTGAAAACCCGACTTCCCCAGCGCTGCAACCAGTTGGATCACGTTGCCCAGCGCCCTTTCTGCTCGTTGCCGCTTTGCTACTCATCAAGAAAAGCGATATCCTCGGGCACACCGCATGACGGGCCATGTCCTCCAACGAACCGAGGCTCGGGTACAAAAGGACCGCCCTGAGGGAGGCCCTGGGCGGGAGACGTACCTGGTTCACGTGCTGACAGCACAAGAAGAACTCCGGGATGTAGCCGTTGGTGATGTTGGTGTCCACCACAGTGCCCGGGAACGGGTTGGCGACCTCACGCTGGTTCTCCGGGTTGATCATGAAGTACCGGGTCCTTGAAACACAGATGGCGTTGAGCAGCACACCCCACACGCATGGGCTGTCACAGGGTCACAGTGCACAGGCACGGCAGCGTCCCGCGTAGCGGCTCCTACTGCTACCGAACACTGCGGCACGACAAGCAACTGCGCATGAACACCGGAAGAACGCATGAAAGCGGGATCAGTGCGATGCCCAACAAACGCAACGATCCACGTACACAGCCCCTGCCGATCCTCCCCCTCCCCCGATAATGATCCACCCGCCGTACTGACTTGTCACCAATCGTCCATTCGCCGGTGTGGGTGTATTGTCTGTGTGGCAATGCATCGATTCCACTCACGCCCAAACTGCGCGGTTCAACATCCCTACGCCCTACCACTACTGCAAACCAGGAGTTCCGTGTTCAGCCATGCAGCCCTGCACACGTATCTTGTCGCACTGTGGCGAGGTTCAAGGGCCAGGAGCTGCGGTGTGCACCTGTACGCACGGAGTACTACGCCCATCAGGGCAGCCCCAGGGCTAAACACTGTGTGCGTGCGTGCGTGAGTGCGTGCGTGCGTGTAAGTGTGTGTGTGCTCAACAGGACTATTTGCCTACCACTACTGCAAACGATGAGTGCATTGTTCAGCCCTGCAAGGGGGGCAGCCCTAACGGGCAGAGATCACCGCGCGCGCGTGTGTGTGGGTGGGTGGGAGGTTGTGTGCGCTGGTGGCAGAGCCTTGATGGGGTTGTTCCATCAAGGCTGAATGAGTATGCCAGTCAGTACTTCGGGGTGTGTGTGCGTGCGTGTTTGTCTTTTGGAGAGGGAATCCTCCACGCGTGGGACAGGG